>RXPK01004262.1:0-43101 GCA_004143645.1 Protaetia brevitarsis
ATACTTACTTACCTAGTGACCTTAATAGTTTGTTATAACAGCTTTCAAACAAAAACTTAAACCCTTTCCAACAAAAAGGACTACATACAGTCTACTTAGCTTTTACACCTTTAATGTTGTAGTGTACTAATTTGTAAAACTATTGACTTACTTGACCTATTTCGAATTTAACATGTGCTGCGTATATGCAGCTAAGATTTTATTTTACATATTCTTTGTATTGTTTCATTTTTTTGCACTGATTATATTGCAAATGCAAATAAACAACAAATAGATTTAATCATTTTACATTAAGAAACACAAAACGCGTCACATTGTTCTATTTGGTTGAGGATATTACAAAATAATCTTAGAGATTGTGTGTGTAACCGGCGCCTCCACCAAATCAGTTAAAGAAGCAGCATTAGTTTCGACGCTTTAAATTACAGGCAAATGTGCCTAAATTGTATGAATTTATACATAAGCAGTTGCCTTAAAATCTCAAAAGCGACAACTGCACGGAATAAGAACATTACATTTAAGCAAATTGCAATAAATTTTGTCCATTAAAAAGTCAAACGTACGGTGAGCAAATATATACACGGTAAGTTTCCATTAAATTCCTTAATTTGAATATTTCGTGTCCGAAGTCGATAATAATAAGCCCATACAATATATGAAATCTTTCCTTAAAAGGCATGGAATTAAGTTTGTAAGTTTACAGTCCTAACAAGATTAACTAACGACTTCCTAGCTTCTTTAGTGAATTTCGAATATATAGCCTGTTTAAGAATTTCGGCACAATATTGCTAACTTTGTCATTATTCAAACTACAAATTCGGTTAAATACAGTTTTTTATGCTGATTAAAGTATAATTAAGAAAAAAGCGGTTGAATAAAGAAAAATTGGAAATTTAATATATTTTGTATAATTTGTCGTTATTTTGAAAGAAAAAAAACGTCAGGGTGTAGAAAGAAACAACATCTGCTTATCAGTTTATTTAACGGCATTAATAAGAGAAAATGCAATAAAGAAAACGCATTTTCGCAAAATAAATTTAAGGAAGCTTAAAAATTAAAATTTCATTTGAATACAGTTTAATACTTTGATTGGCCTCCTCTAACCCTAACTATCGCCTGCATACGACAGCCCATGCCACTGATTAGTTCAGGAATATCATTTTACGGAATGTTACTGCGTAAGAAGTGCCACACGAAGTTCATTTATTGTGGTTTATGGAACTGCGTGTTCTCTAGCACGCCTGTCCAACATGTACCAAAGACGTTCTATAAGATTTCCACGTGGGGTACATGCTGGTCAGTTTAGTTTTCTTATCCCAACTGCATCCAAGTATTCAGTGATGCACCTCGCAAATTGAGTTCTAGCATTATCTTGCATCAAAATAAAGTTATCGCTGATAAATGGAGCAAATGAAATGGTGTAATTTGCCAAAACATCCTCGATAATAACATTCAATACAGGCATTCATTGATATTCCTATTCATACTATCACTAAACCTCCACCATGGCTAAACTTGCGTTTAAACGTGTACTCCGTAAATATTTCTCCCGTTCGTCTCCATCCTCGTTCTCTTCTATGTGATGAACGTAGACAGAACCTCGACTCGTCAGTAAACAGTGCAGTACTCCTTTGTGCCAATGTCCAATTGAAAATTTCGAGCCCTGTTAGCTGATATAAATATTTGTATGCAAGGATATGCCTACCGACACTGCAACACGATATGAACTAAATTTAAAAAAAATGACTTCTTATATATATTGCACCAAGCTGTGTCTGTGCCAAGCTACTCAGGCCACGTTGTCCCGGATAAAATAAAAAAATCTGCAAGTGAAGCGTATTGATAATATACTACTACATCCAAACATGCATAATTCGAAAACTATCACGTATTCCCGTTTAGCATCCGGTATAATTTTAGACTGATTTTCGACATACAATGCAACCACATAATAATATACAGATTATCTCATTACCTAATAAGGAAGTATATCAAAATTCATAATTTTGTTGACACCCTGTATAATTATCTAAATCACTGTTATATATTACTTGAGAGCAAACACAGTGACATAGTGATTATAACCGATTTCTGAAATTCGATCAAATAAACTCAATATACTCCGTTTCGTGTTTATTGTAACACCCTGTATATAAATATTTATACCAACCGAAAGGGCTCTTCAAATAATGCAAGACCCCCCTTGAAACTTTTTTTTTCTATTTTTTATATAAACGAAATTTTGCTTGAATTTCAAGGGCATTTTTGCACCCACTAAAAAGTTGAAGTTCCGCCGCAACAGAAACTGTCCTAGAGTAACACTTCATGGAGTCTACAAACTGACAAAGTTTCATTAAAATGTTGGAGTGATAATTTGCAAGATTCCCTTGTGAAAATGTCAGTGAAGCAAAAATAAACAAATGAACACGGTAAGGACCTTGACGCTCTATGCTTACTGTTGAATGGACAATAGGGAGTGAAAATGCAAATCTTTAAACTGCATTTCTACTATTAATATACATTAAGTAAATAAGTACCGTATGTTGTTTCCTTCTACACTCTGACGGTCTCTTTCGTTGTAAAATATTATATTTATAAGTGCATATAAATCATACATTTTTTTCTCGTGTACTTAAAGAGCGGTGTGCAAATTCATCTGATGCTACGCCATCTGACGAGTTCTGACGTATTGTGTCGTGTCAAATACCGGCCTACCCAGATTTCCGTCAGACACCGTCACTAACACCAGAACCGTCAGAATGTTTTTCACCCGCAAAGTATCAGCGTTTCGATGATGTTAGAAAAAAAAATGGGCGAAATTTTGCTAATTGAGAACGTGAGAAATCATGAATGTTTATTTAACATGTACAGGTTTATTTTTCCCTTCTACTAAGTGTCCATTTATATTTTGACCCCTACCTACAGTGTGTATTATTTAAGGTAGAAAAAACTTTAAACACAAAAGTTATAGGATTTTTGCTCTATTATCTTTTACAAATTTCAAGGTTGATATTATCTCATAAATTCGTAGACAAATAAATACAACTTGTACTTTTTTTAATACAACACCTGTATATTCATGGATACTATAAATACCTCGTTTCACTGAATTCGAATATATGTATGTTGTTGATATTCGAAGAAGCAGTTTTTGAATTACTCCAGTTTATGTTATTTAAACCGTATTAGTGGAAACTCTAGATTACCATGAAAAGTATGAAATTCAATATAAAGAAGGAAATAATATTTAGTTATCAAAAACAACACAAAAACTAAAAATGTTCAACATAACCATCGCCATTATTTACACAATTAACAATGCATCGCATTAGCTTCCTTGTAATTGCGTTAAAATAAAGTTGAGAGAGTCTCTACTTAAAATCAATATTTAATTTGATCAAATCTTTGCTTTAGTATTAGTATTCTACTATTACTGGCATAAAAAATTGTAATTAGTTCACGCTTCCAGTCTTAAATTATTTTTAATATTGCACAAAATGTCATGGAAACGTCTGTTTGTTTTCATGACAATCTAGAATTTTCATTGATAGTGTTATATGATATAAATTGAGCAATTCAAAAAAGGTTTGTTTAACAATATGCACATATATCTACGAATTCAGTAAAAAGCGGTCTTTCATATTATCAAATAATACACAGGATATTGTATTAAAAAAAAAATGCAAGTTATATTCATTTGTCTACCAATGTTATGAAATAATTTCAACGTTGAAAATTGTAAAAGATAATACAGCAAAAATCCTATAACTTCTGTATCTAAAATGTCTTACTAACTTAAAGAATACAACCTGTAGGTAGTGATCAAAATATAAATACACTCTATATAGATCGCTCTTCGAAAGCTCCTATCCATTTGTTCGTAATTTTTTTCTATTTTTCCATGTAAACTTTCAAATTGTTACCTGGACATTGTAAAGTATTTACACCTGCAAAACGTTTTTCTTCTTTAATAAGTCGATTATTAATCAAAGCATGATATTCGCCAAAAGATTCCCTATTTTCATTTATTTCATATACCCATTTTTTTTCTTTTCTTGCGTAGTGTAGAACAAATAACAGCCGCGGCGTGGCACATTCCTCAATTTCCTCTTCAAACTCGTCTGACGAGCTTGAAATCATGTTGCAACAAAACAAAAATATACTACAAAATTTTAAACCAGGTGGCTATTTACAACATAATCGACACAATGCATCAGAAAAATATGTTTGCGACACGTCACAAGATAACGCATTGCAACACATCACAATACAACACGTCAGAACAATGTGTTCCCAGCCTAAGAGTTTTGTTCTAAGTATTACAACAGCATAAACATTCAAAGAAAATACAACACTCTTACACCTGAATGTAATTTACGATATAAAAATTAAAAAAAAAAATGTAGAGATAGAAGTATTATTAAAAATGTTTTATCATTATTTCCTTAACAGCTATATGGTGTATGGTGAAAAAAAGTAGTATATTCACTTAAAACAAAACATTTTTATCTCTAAACTCTCCGATATTAAATAAAAAAAAATATCGTTTAGAAAAAGTATTCAAAAAACACCTAAATTAATTATTTAGAACGTTTTTATAATACTTCTTGGTGCGGAAAAAAATAATTTAATCAAGAAAAAAAAAATCATCTTGCTCTCCCAGTACCGGTTCAACAAACATAAATGTATTTAACTAAGCTATTTTTAGCCAATTTAATTATTTAAAATATGTCATCTCCCTCGACTATCTCTGTATTAAACAAAAACCCCACATCCATATCCTACACTCTCTAAGACAGCTTCACATATAGCGCCATCTAGAACGTCGCTTGTTGCCACTCTTAATTTATTAATATTTCTATACATATAACATAAATTTAAAATTTATGAGAAACCAAAATTCAGTACTTTTCTTTTATTAACCGCACATATCACTTTAATTTTCTTACCTCTTCTTTTTCTTCGA
This sequence comes from Protaetia brevitarsis, assembly GCA_004143645.1. Classification (NCBI taxonomy): domain Eukaryota; kingdom Metazoa; phylum Arthropoda; class Insecta; order Coleoptera; family Scarabaeidae; genus Protaetia; species Protaetia brevitarsis. The sequence goes on from RXPK01004262.1 coordinate 4,967, forward strand.
ATAACATATCGTTGCTAAGCGACTACAAAAGCATCAACTTTGAGAACTACACTCCATGCATTGGTTCACACCACAAAGTTTGAAGCTGAAACATATACGATGATATACGATATACGAGCCACTAAGCCAGTAACAAACAAATGCTGCCAGAAGGAACAAAGATTATGTCAAAATAAACGTAAATCCTATTGCATAATAGACACACCCCGATATGTCAGTGACAACAGTAAATGTTCAAATATTAGTCTAGCAATATCTAGTAATTATTCGCATAATTGGAAACGCCGATCAATTGTTTCCCCTACCCCTTAATCGCCTTCGTATAATCGTGGCAAACTCACGAGCGGAATTATTTCTCCTCACGCCCACCTATATTTATAATTACAGACATGACAGGCGCCGAGCACAATCTAATATTCCAAGAGAATGTTTCGCGTCACCCGTAACACATGCCACCGATGAATGATGAATTAAGGGAAAAAAGATAGTCGCAGCTCAGCAAGCCCTTGAAAGTTTAATTTGCCGAGTGTTACAACATAATACACACAGAGTTGCGAACATTAACCTTTGCTACGCGAGGAATATGCACAGTTCCAAAATTATTGGTTTCAAAAACAGGAAAATCAAAGTTGCATGTGTTAATGCTGCAGAGTTTAAAGCAAGAAGATATTGCAATATTGCGAGTCTGTCGTATATGTAATATACATCTCAAATAATCTCTTAATGCTTGTATCAAACCAGAACCACTTAATTAATTAATCAGCACCCTCATGAGATTGAAGACATTTAACTTATGCCGGTACATAAAGCGTGTGTAACCCGTGATTTAGTTTAATCATTTGTTAGCACTAACAAATTGTTAAGTAAAAGTTGGGTAACATAAACTTAACCCATTTGTTAAATGTCGAGTAATTAGTTAACAACTGATTAATGGCTGTTGTAAACTAGTTAACTGTAAATTTACTAAAATTGATAGTTCATTTTGGTTCCGATAGAGAGCCAACTTGAGACTTTGACGTTTTCACCTAGAAATTCAGTAATTGAGGTTTTGCTTCTGGCTTATGTCAAGTTTGTTATAACGATTATAACCAAAACGGATATATGGAATGATTAATCATCGTCCTCCAATGAAGAACTATTCGATATACTAAACAACATATATGATAGACGTCATAGACCACCACTGCTCATAGAAGAATCATGTAAATATAAGAAAAAAAGGCAAATAAAACAATGATTTGGTCGTGTTGATTGTTCTTTTTCCTAAAGTTGTACAATGTAAATAACTACTCTTTCATCCTTAACCCAGTAGTACTATGACAATTAAATTCAGATGTAATTTCTGCTCATACTTCGTTTTTTTTTTTGTTTAATAGATGCTCCATTCCGTGTTTTTTTTTTCAAACTACCTACTCCTTTATAATTTCAATGATCGCTAACGATGTGTGTTTCTCTTGTACCGTAAATTTCTGGATCTTCCCACGGCATCCTGCATTTTCCTACTTGTTATGATGCATAGTGTCAAATTTAGTGATAATATTGTCAGAAATCAAATGTTGAAATTACACCTACCTAGCCTCCATAATTATAAAAATGGAATGTAATAATCACTAAACGTATATATTTTAAACTTACTCCTGCTATCTTATTCTAAATTAATTGATCAGTGATCAAATTGAATCAAAAATAAAAATTCTGTCAAAAGTAAGCGTCAAATATTCCGCCATCTATTGATGCAATCATGCACGGTAACTTTCGTTGCACATTCGGCAAATTTCGTGCTTTGGTAAATCTTAACAAATGTGTAACTACCGGATAGCGGTGGTTAAGTTAACAACTGATTTAACAAATGATTATCTCCTAACAAACCTTTATGTTACTGATTTTTGATGTTATCCATTGATTAACTTTGACAAATAGGTAACTATTGTTTATGTTACCGGGCATTAGTGTCAGTAAAAGTACTTAACTGCAGGTGTTTCGATATGAATTCGCAGGCGCACATTATTGTGAATAAAATCAATATGGAATTCTTTGTAAATATGAAATCGATGGAAGAATACAAAATTGAAGGTGATCGATATTATATTTGGAGTTTCGCAAGGTTCCACCATGAGGCCACTACTATTTCCTATTTTTGTAAACACTTTTCTCTCCAATATCATTGTATATAATAACTTACTCTAAAAATTGGAAAAGATTACTGATGGCTTCCACAGCTGGTAATTAGATTAATGTTAATTAAGAAAAGACTCAAAAGGTAGTGTCTTCTATGAAGGATCTCGGCAAGCCCTTAGTAGTAAGATTCTAACAATCGTACTTTGAAATGGATTGGAATTTAAATCAATTTGCAGATAACCCAACAATACAACTTTTCTATTATTTCAAGTTTTACCTAAAATGTGATATCTTGTATATTTTTACATATTTGAATTCCATGTCATTTTCAGAGTCCAAAAATGTGTGAGTTGTTACTTTTCGTTTCCTTAGTTACTAAAACTTTCATTTTTCAATCTATCTGCATATAATACCTAACATTTACAAATTTTACACTATTTTGTTCTGTATCCCTACAAACAATAAGACGCAACAGAGTGAGTTTTAATAGTTTTCTTCCAAAAAGTGTTTGTTTCTTATTGAACCATCATGAATTCCTACCTTAATCAGAAAGGTAAATTTTCGCTGGTTCTGGCAATACTAAATACTTGTTATTCGAATAAAAAAATATTTCTGGGCAGGTTGAATAGGTAGTATATACCCAAGAACGAAAGTAATACTTATGTATAAGATTGTAGGTACTAAGTATATGCAATACCATAATAATAGCTATTAACTCAACTTATTGATTGTTTATTGCCCGTATCTCAAAGCTTTGCTCTAATGAGGATATAACACTATAAATTTTATCGTCAAATATCTTCTATCAAAGAACTTTTATAGTGTAATATCCGCCTAATCATTGCTCAAAGCATTAATCGATATTTCCTTATTATCAAGCATGTATATTTGTTTTTATATTAGTTAAATTTTCTTTTTGTTCTGTATTAACGATCTAGTGGTTACTTTCTAATATAATTAAAAAAATAACATGGCATAGCTGAAATATACTCCCGACATGAAGAAGTCTTTATGATACCTTACTGACTAAACTTTTATAAAACCTTTCTGCTTTCGATGAGAGAAAATTTGCTTTACCAGAGTCCGCAACAATAGCTCTTTCAAAGGCTATAGGCTATAGGCGGATAAGCTAGTAAAATCGGTCCTTGCATAGATCTGGCTACTGCTCTTTTCTAAAATAGCTTTATATATAATATTGAACTTCAAAAAAAATTGGAGTGTTTATAGTTTTCGAGTAAATAATTATTAAGAAGAAAAACATTTTTATTTTGTTAACCTATGTTAATAAATATTCTATTGGACTCGCATCATTATCAAAATAAAACATTGCGGTCATTATATTTGACTTTCTATAATAGTGTACTCTCTAGTAAATACTTTAATACATTTTCTCTATGTTGCGCTGGTGGTGGTGTTAGTACCTATTATACCAGTTAGTGTTTTATTTACGTTTCGGTCGTTAAGGTTGCGAGCTTTTTCATCTTCCAAGATGCTTTTATCGTTAATGCTAATACAACAATTTTCGTATATGTCAATTCTAAATTTAGCTATTTTAGAAAAAGAAATAGCCAAATCTACGCAAGCAGCTGATCGATTTATTTTTTTGTTGTTGTTATTAAGAATCATAGAAAAAAAATTGAGTACCACCATTTCGGATTGTTATGGAGTCCATATGGTACTTAGAGTTGGTAGCCTCGTGTGGAACACGAAGTTAAGGATGAATGGTAATTATTTCGCTTTTCATAAATAAAGTGTACTTTGGTCTTGGTGGGTCTATAAAACAAAAAAGTGTAACTTGCGTAATTTCCTGGTGTTTATGTTGCTAGGAGGATTTTTAATATATTTTTGGCACTCTAGGTCGCAAAAAAAAACGTTTGGTAATCGAAGAGGCGAATACTAATAAATCGTTTGCTTTCGGATTCGAAAAATTACGTAGAATCCGTAGATATGAAAAGAATATAAAGGATATTATATATATAAAAAAAATAATTTTATTAATTTTCGGTAAAACCGGAAGTGCTAGACAGTTTAAGTATAGATTAAATAATTCAAGAATTTTATGGAACATTTTCAGAAACAACCAACTCTAGAGAAACACGGCTTAAAATAATTGATTTAATAATTTTCCCTTGTCCTAATACCCGACCTTAGTTGAAATAGTACATTGTTCGCATTCGAACGAATAAATGTATTAATAAAGACACCAACAATAGTTCGTGTCTTTTCTCCATATTTCAATGAGTGATAAATATAAATTAAACACCAAACTTAATCTCACGCTACAATAACACACAATAATTAAATGGTGAGTTAATATTAACAAAAATAAGGTCGAAGTCAAATAAATCCATGGCAACTCGATTCTACTTTAAATAAATACGAATTCCGCCTCTACCTGGTTTTGCTATACCAACGTAGTAATTGAATCGTTGGTTAATTTTTAATTTAAACTTTAGCTAAACACGGCTTTGCTTGCAGCATTTTGGTATTCTTAATTTTTGTGTAAATAATGACTCGGCTTGTATAAACACTCGATGTTCTCTCAAAACAATATCGATAGAGTTACTAATAAATATAATATTATAATTAAAGCAAAAGGGTCGGAATCAATTTTTTCATTTTTTTATTCAAAAGAAAATTTTGAAAACGTATGTTTTTTAGAAATTTCAGTTTAACATCATAAATGTTTCGCCCGCTAAGAAAATAGGAATTCTGTTTTGGACCAATAAATTAGAGGTTCCATGTTCGGCGATTGCACAGTGTCTCCGTCTTTGCTGTGAATTAATGTGTCAAATTTTTTTATTGCAACAATCAGAATTACGTTCACGTTTATGGTCTGTGTTGTTTTTACAAAAAAATTATCCGCAAAATCTGGATTTGTTCGAAAATATTCTATAACCATGTTGATAAAATCGATAAATAATAAGTTTTAGTCAGTATTCATTTCAAATTTAGAATCTAATATAAGTAACAAGTAGGTCTACTTAATTGAATTTTGGAAGATTGTGGATAATTGTAAATAGAAGTCCCAAGGAATTTCTTTAGACAAAACTAAAAAAGCTTGATTTATATTTCATATGTTTATGTACTAGCCACAAGATTATAATAACTTAATTATTTTTAAGCATTTATTATTAAGTCTATTAGTGCTGCCTAAACATCTTGCGTACAAAATAAAAATAGTTATAGTCTTATACCAACAACATTAATTAATTGTAAGGGAGCATACCAAAGTCCGATGTAGTAACGTTAATAAGTTTGTCCCCAAACTATCAGCAAGGATTCAGAACTTTGATAGTTCGAACACGAAATGTCAGTTAACTGTATAAATCCAGCTCTACTTTGTAAATAGTTTCTTAAGCGCCGTTATCCCATTTACGCCTTAATCTATTAACTGTTTCTATCAGCACAACTTTCTGAGAAGCAATTTAATAGGTATCCTTACATAAGTAAAATGGAAAGCTTCAATTCGGTATAAAACAAACGTGACTGAACGTGCATTATCTTATTTATTTTACTCTACAATTCCTTGAAAAAGAAAATATATTCAAAAAAAAACAAACCCTAGCAGGATATTCGTAAGAAGGAGAAGCTTAAATTAAGTACGGAAGTACAGTTTATCTACCTTTTTCTCCGATATCAATGTCGTACCCTCATCATGTGTAAATGGCGCTACCATTTCCTGTTGATTTATTTTGCATGAAAATCACCTTTCATCTCCTGTGTATTTACTAGAAAAAGAAAATCCTGAGGCGACATGAAAAACGCAACATTATATATAAATATATATAGGCTGTTTCTCCAAACTGTCACATTATAATTTTACGAGCTTCTAGCATGTATTTTCCACTGGGAGAATAGCTACTATCGTTCACTAATGCAAAATATGGATTCCGAAATGTAAAGACTTTTTCTTTACTCTAAACGTAATGATATTTTTTGTTGATCTAGTGAATTTCGGACATTATTTATAATCAGTTTGCATCATGCAAGAATACCTATCTATTTTCTAAACCCAACCGCAATTTTGTTGTTTCTTAATAGTTCCAATTTTTCAGATAAAATATAATATTTCATAGGATATTTTTAAGTAGTGGATGAATAATTGAATCAGAATTGAAGATGGTAATCTAAATATTAACGTGAAGGTATTTGCTAAATTGTCGATCTGAAACTACAATATGTATCTACAAAGGACAACAATAACTGTAGGACAAACTCCACATGAAAGTTGCTCAAAAGCTCCTGAGCAGTGCTCAAGCTCCACATGAAAGTTGCTCAAAAGCTCCTGAGCAGTGCTCAAGCTCCACATGAAAGTTAATCAAAAGCTCCTGAGCTGTGCTCAAACTCCACATGAAAGTTGTTCAAAAGCTCCTGATCGGTGCTTAAAAGCTCCCGAACAATGCTCAAGCTCCACATGAAAGTTGCTCAAAAGCTCCTGGGCAGTGTTCAAGCTCCACATGAAAATTGCTCAAAAGCCCCTGAGCTGTGCTCAAATTCCACATGAAAATTGCTCAAAAGCCCCTGAGCTGTGCTCAAACTACACATGAAAGTTGCTCAAAAGCCCCTGAGCGGTGCTCAAAAGCTCCTGCGCTGCGCTCAAACTCCACATAAAAGTTGCTCAAAAGCTCCTGAGCTGTGCTCAAACTCCACCTGAAAGTTGCTCAAAAGCTCCTGAGTGTGCTCAAACTCCATATGAAAGTTGCTCAAAAGCTCCTGAGCGGTGCTCAAACTCCACATGAAAGTTGCTCAAAAGCATCTGAGCGGTGCTCATACGCCGCATGAAAGTTGCTCAAAAGCTCCTGAGCGATGCTCAAAAGCTCCTGCGCTGCGCTCAAACTCCACATGAAAGTTGCTCAAAAGCTCCTGAGCTGTGCTCAAACTCCACCTGAAAGTTGCTCAAAAGCTCCTGAGTGGTGCTCAAACTCCATATGAAAGTTGCTTAAAAGCTCCTGAGCGGTGCTCAAACTCCACATGAAAATTGCTCAAAAGCCCCTGAGCTGTGCTCAAACTCCACATGAAAGTTGCTCAAAAGCTCCTGAGCGATGCTCAAAAGCTCCTGCGCTGCGCTCAAACTCCACATGAAAGTTGCTCAAAAGCTCCTGAGCTGTGCTCAAACTCCACCTGAAAGTTGCTCAAAAGCTCCTGAGTGGTGCTCAAACTCCATATGAAAGTTGCTCAAAAGCTCCTGAGCGGTGCTCAAACTCCACATGAAAGTTGCTCAAAAGCATCTGAGCGGTGCTCATACGCCGCATGAAAGTTGCTCAAAAGCTCCTGAGCCGCTATACGTCAGTTAATTAGCTAACGCTAATAAAAAATTAGGTCACATTGAAAATGTGTGCAACATTAAAGGCAGGCGTTCATTAGTAAGTATCGGACGGACGGCACCCATCGCACGGATCGCATTTTACTATTAGTTGTATTGCTTTTAATGGAACTGCGTCCATCTATTCGCATCGTACGCATCGCATTTTGGTAATATATTTGGTAAAAAACAAATAAATCCGATTCATACGATGCGTGCCGTTCGTCCGATACTTAATAGTGAACGCATGCCTTAATGAACGCCTACCTTAATAAACCGCTTTTTCTGATGGAGATACTACGAAATGTTATTAAGAAAACTTGTTTAGATTGAATTTTTTGGACTACATAAAGGTGCCCTGTCAATAGAAACTACAAGCGCTGAAGAAAAAAAAAACAATAAGGTTACTAGCTGCACAAAGAAAATGACAAGAGAAGCGTCCACAGTCAACGGCGCAAAGGTGTCGAAAGCATCCGACGGCGTCAAACCGTCATGAACGACAGACGGTGTCAAGAAACATGAACGCAAGCGGCGTCAAGCCAACAAAAAGAATGTCAGATGGCGTTATCCCGGCAAGAACGCCAAACAACGTCAAGCGCTGACAAAAACGCCAGACAGCGCCTAGCCGGCAAGAGTAGGTAAAAAAAATCCAACATTTTTCAAAAAAAAGAAAATGCAAAGAAATCTAATAATAAGCAATTATACTGAACACCAATAATTTACCTGATATGTAATTCAATGAAATCCTATTATTTTTGGCCTTTTGAACATCAAAACGGCTTCTCCTCGTTCACAATCTTCAACGTACTGTTATGAGACACACGATATGAATATGAAATGAATTTTTATTATATGTTTTATGTTCATCGTTCCAAAAAAAAAAAACGCATTTGTCGAGCAAACAACTACGTTTATTACTCAAACAACCGCGTTTATTATTGTATCATATTGTATGTTATTGGTTAGTTTTGTTCATTATTATGATAAATATTTCAACTACTAGTCTACACGAAAGAATCATTTAATATTCACGTATATACTTAATCTAATTGTTAATGGTTACAACCAAGATTTTTACTGAATACATAAAAAAGATTATTTATTATATCGAATCCTTTGTCATTGATCAATGTATGCGATTTTCTCTTAAAATTATTATTAAATTGTCGTACTAATAAATATAGTCGCTAAGAAGGTCCTCAATCTCCGTTGTAACAATAAATTGTTTTATAATTCCACCCAAATATTACTCAATAACTGCTGTTAATCATTATTAAGAACTAATTTTTTTTTTGAGCGCTGATGCTAAACTCTGGTAGTAGCTATAATCCGATCTAAATGCCGTCACTTCAAATATTTTCACCTTGGTTGTTAAAATTTTTGTGATAGGGACAATAAATACCTAACTACGCTGCTGTATTCGCGCCCAAATTGCTATTTCGATGTGAAATTAGGAATGATCTTTTCCGTCAGCTATGATCTTTACAGACGGCGAGGCAGCAAGTACGGCGTTTGTACAAAAACAAACTGTAGTTAAGCCCTTTTGATTAATATTCTCAGCAATCCTTCATAGGTAAATGCCTTTTGCTAAGAAATAGATGTTCAATAAAAACTGAACATACGGGTATTATAAATGAACCGTAAACTTACCATAAAAGCTTTATTATATGACACTAAATACGTATCATCAGTTATTATTTTCATGTTTACTACTTCCTTTGCATTTTTTTTATTGATTTTTATTATCTATCTAACTACCTCTGTGCTCTACATCATCAGGTACAAAATAACTACGGAGTGAACGAGCTTAATAGTTTGATGAGGCATCAATCAAATATGTGTTTTCTCTAACTTGATGTAAAATTAGTCAAAAAAAAAATGCAGCAGCCTCAAAAGGCTAACCCCTGAAGCTTAAGAAAAATAATATTCAAATCAAACAGCGGTTGACAAATAAATAACTAGGTACAATATTGAAAGGTGAAACGTGGCTTTTATTAAATTGAAATCAAAATTTAAACGCTACAGTATACAGTACATTACAGTACAGTTACATTCTCCATGAATGTTGAAATAAATTCAAAATTTTGCTCTCCGAACAGTCGTTTTTATATATATTCATATTGCGTTGTTCAAAAATGTAATTACGATGGCATACACACACACACTTATGGTTAGACAATGAATTTGACGTTAATTCCATTCAGAACCATCTGCGAACATTTAAGCATAGAGCTACTTAGTTTGTTCAATAAAGAGTTGCTCATATCTTAAAATCTATTAAAGATAGGTATAGGGAGTGCTGATACGAAATGATAGGGGATGATACTTACTTCCCAATTTCGAATTAAAATACAGGGTGTTCTATTTAAGAAAATTGAGTTTTTTGCATTTAAAAATGTGTCACTTTGTTTCTCAGTTTTGAACACTCTGTATATTAGAATACGACGTGTGCGTACTATTTCTTAGAGTTACATCTACATTCATAACACAGCAAATTTGGAGTCTCTACTTGCAGTATTAACCGAGATATTAATTTCTGAATAAGGCAATGATTATTACTAAAAAAAAAAAAGAAAATCTTAAATTTCCCAAAAACGGCAACATGTAGCAATAGGAGTAGCTAATAAAGACTGACGTATTTATGGTCGTAGAATCCAAAAATGTAAAGAAAATTATATCATTCTATTTAAAATAACAAAGTTGACGCCTGTTTCCGGTCAACCGGAAGTGATATTTTGGTTTAAGGTATTTCACATTTATAGTTCCAATCGAACAGATAATAGTGCCAAAATCTCAAATATAAGTAAACAGTAGAACATCATAAACTTTTAATGAACCACTTACGTGGAATACCCTGTATACTATATTATTGTTATTATTATCCCCGATGTATTTATTACATAATGCAGTGCTGTTTACGAACTTCTAAATTTTCAGTACTATATTTTTATTTTAACCTATATAAATACTGTATATAATAATTTCTGTTTGAAAGCAACCACTGACTGGTCGTTACCTTGTTGAACCAACATGACAGCTTTAAATATTTAAAAACTTAACTTGCAGATTAAACTTTTAAATATAAATTGTTGCAAATTATGTAGGAACTCTCACAGAAATTTCTAAGCAGAAGAAAATGTTTTTATTTGGATTTTTTATGTATAGATCTCCCTTAAAGTCAGGAGACCATTACAAACATATGAGCAAAACATATCAATATTCATGTGTTTACACTTTTACCCAAAATGAAATTAAATATCTGAATTTCAAAAATTTCATTGTCAAACTGAACCAGCTCTGAAAAATTATTTCCAAAAATTAACAATAAGTTTGTTTCTCATTTTAGGTAACCAACCCACCTCTGATGTTCTACCAAATCCCGCCACAAAATAACCAGACAAGAATAACAGCCATATACAGCTTGGGCAATGCGACTACAAGGCGTATCTAAAGTAATGATATATTGCCGATCCACAACAGCTCTATTTGATTAATTTTAAGGATTGAGAATACATTGCCACACTGTATCATCCAATCAGAATGGTTTCTTAAGTATCGCTACTTTAACACAGCGATAACTTCTCAGGTTTTTATTTATGAAAAAAAAAGCTAAATAAAAATAAAAAAAACAATGAATTTATATTTATGTATTACAATATAAGTATGTATATGTGAAATATATTTATAACTCTGTAAAATTAAGTATTATAATAAACTAAATAAAATAAATCAAAGGTTTATAAAATATTTGGATGAAAATAAATTGTTTTTTTTCATTCTTTATAACTTATATTGGACTTCCTTTTTACTCCGGAGTACAATCCCTCGAAGAGATAGAGATAGATTGCTACCTTTTTAATAAATTGCAATTCTTTCTTAAATCTCGCCTTGTTAAGTGGCAATTTTATAAGTCTATTGATTAGGAAATTAATGCCGGCTGTTTTATGTTGTCAACAGAGTGATTTGAAACGGCCATTATGAATCTATTTGCACTGGTATCTTATATGTATAGATGTCCATTTCTAATTTATTATTGTTATTATTGTTTCTTATCACTAAACTACATAGAAGTTGGTCGTTCATGTCTTCGTCTTCGCAGTAATTTAATATTATAAAATTTTGAGTTTAATTTTAAATCAAAATCCGCAAAGGTTGTTTTGGTGGTGTCGGAAAGCTAAATTAAATTCTAGGGAAATATTCAATGTCTTCTTTAAAGTCCGGATTTTATGTTAAAACTAAACTCAAAATTCGATAGTGTTATTAAGTATATACATTTACTGTAAAAGAAAAGAGGAGCAACCAACTTCCTTTTCTAGATAGTTTAGGGATAAGAAACAATAATAAAAAGGAAAGAAACCAATGCCAATAGATTCATTAATGGTCGATTGAAATCACTGTGGACAATATAAAATGGCCGGAATTGATTTCCTAACCAATACTTATAAAATTTCCACTTAACAAGGCGAGATTTAACAAAGAATTGCAATTTATTAAAAAGGTAGCAATCTATAATGATGGCTCTTCGAGGGATTGTACTCTAGTAAAAAGGAAGTCCAATATAAACATTGTAAGAAGTATCACAACTCTAACTTCAGGAGAAAATCGCGACAAAAAGTTTGTTGAATTACCTTTCCATCGTATTTCAAAAGGTTTGTATTCTTAAAGGACAAAATTTCAACATTTGCTTCACCTCTCCGTAATAAGCTGAGATATTTTTAGGCAACGCGAAAGATTCACCTCATCTCAACGAAAGATTGGGCTTTTACAAAATCGGTTGCAGAATTTACATAAGACAAACTAAGCGTGCGATCGGGGAATTACGCGTTAAGGAAGTTACATAGCAGGTTTATCGCCTATGCGAGTCTTAACAACCATCCAACCGCTAGCGCAACATTACCGGACATAAAATCTATATTGAAAACCTGTACTTAATTAATTTGGTCTTCGGTTGATAATGAGAACCCACGTGTTCCCGAAATAATTAAATTTAATGTAGCGCGGAGTGATCGGATATTCAAGCGGCTATTACTCAGCTACAAACCTTGTGATATCTTTTGTTATTTAATATAGCAGTACACACAATAGTATTATAAGATACAATGTTGATTATCTTAACATATCTCAATATTTCGAAGTGGTTAGTCTATGTCATGTTAAATAAAATCCATCGTAAATCACATAAGCGTATAATGTTACATTTATAAAGGTAGTGAGGCTTCGAAAATTTACTTATAAGACAATCAATAATCGTGTGTTCATGTTAGATACACACTGAAATAGAGGTGATGTACGGTAAATCACCTTCAGCAAAAAATTAGAACGCTACATAAATGTAATTTACGAGGTACTAAGCTTGACGAGCGCAAAACTGTGGCACTAAATATAACCACCGTAATATAGCTTCCATTATCCTATTTACTAAAGGTAGGTATGAGACTCATCTTTATCTTATCTTTGAATTTTTCTCATCAAGAAAGAAAGCAACCATAGCTTTATAGCTACCTATTCATTTTATTAAGCACGATATTAAACAAAAACATTTCTAAAAAATTATTCATTTACTAATTTCATTAATTTAATAATTTTAATTTGTGTTAATATAATTAGAAACCTTAAATAGAATGTTATAAAAATATATATTTCTTTACTTGAATATTGGCCTTATATTCTTACAGTATATTTTCAGGAAATTGCCTTCGCACTTTGTAGGGATATTGTCATATATATTATATACCAACCAAATATACCTACATTAAAAAGAAATAAATTTTAATTAATTAAAATCTTAATTTTAATAAATTTTAAATCCACCAATACAGCACAAAGTCGTGGACAATACTATTAAAAAAACAAAATAGAAGTTGCAATAATTGAATATTCTTAACCATAATGTTAACGTTAAAATAATCAAATTATGATTTAGAATTTCAGTTTTTATTTACGGGAAGACATTCATTACTCTCAATACAAGTGTATGTAGTTGGCTGCCTATAGCAGAATAAAATGTAAATGTAATACGCTTCAGCATTTAATTTATACTATAAATGCTTGTAAGTTCTGCAAATTGTTTAAAAAGTACTTGGTTAATAAGTACAGCCTCTGAAGCATTTCTAATATATTCACACTACATATAGTGTTTTCAAAGGGAGATTACGGTTTAGTATTTTTATAACAATTGCAGTGAGGTTTAAATATTGCCACTTGAAAAGTTTGCAAGAGGGAATACAACATAAAAGGAAAAATAACATGTAAAAGCCTTTTATACAATAAGAAAAAATTGTTTTCATGTATATCGGATATCAATCCTCCGCAGATATCACGGAAAAGCTCCCCTGCATTGGTATTTGAAACTTCAGATCTCTTCAAACAAAATTATTTTAGCTAAATATTATTTGAGAAGTGTAGGATATACACAGGGACGACTGCTTTTAAAAGGAGCCACGGGACCATGGCCCCACCATTGCAAATCACAAATTAATCATTAAAAAACTTTTATTTTCTGTACAAATACCGATAAACACAGGTACACACACACACACACATATTTAAGTACAGAATGAACGTATGCGATTCCCATGATAAAAAGCGCTTTGTGGTTATTTATGCAGACAAGCCGGCGAACTGGGGCCACTTCTAGATTGGCTCCGATTTCAAACGTTTGTTGGTTCCCGCACGGAGCTAGCGGAAGAAGGGGTGGTCGCAGTATACGCAAAGATTACATTGAAGTATGGCCAGCTATGTATGTCTTGGCGCACTACCCGACGGCCGTCGAAGATCGACTATTGAAAGTAGAAACATATGTAGAGGGCCGTCGCATGCGGATTTAGACACTTCCCCGCAATAAAAACTGGGTTCAAGAATATTTCTTTTTTATTAATTATAGTAATAAAGTATAGAATTATTCTAGGAAGACATCGCAAATTAATAACAATGGTATTTCAAATCAAAATAAACTACCATTCATATCTTCCCTGTGGTAAAACATGAAAATGAAATAATAAATATAATAAGGGAGTTAGTCCTGAAAAAATAATAGTGTTTTCAGTAAAAAGAAAAAAACCAGCCATTTACTTAGGTAAAATATCCATTCTGTATTTTACTCGACGATCCTCGTTTAAATAACTCATGTGCTCTGTGTTGTGTTATGCTTTCGTCGATATAAAATAAATAAGTATATGCAATTCTGAAGGAAATGCGTTAGTATTTATATTGTGATAAGTATTCCCTATAAAGATTTAACGTATTTTTCAGTTAAAATGACTTCTAAATTTGCGTATGTTAATTTTTTTTTGTCGGTATTATGTAAATTATGGCCATTATTACAATCACGGTTTAAACCGTAGATTAATAAACTTCGATTTAAACTTCACTTTAGACATGCAAGCGATATAAATAAAAAAAAGCTCGATCTTGCCATATTTAATCCTTAAATCGCGATTGTGATATGAGATAGTAAATTAGTGCAAGCTGAGCGCTAAACTGATTTGAAACTTTATAACATTAATAAAATGAAGGGGGAAGGGGAGTTGACCCGTGATTGACCCCTCCACTTAATATTGTCACAAGCCGCCACTGATGGGTGAAAGTACCTAACTTAAAAGCACCTTAAAAGTTTCTAAAGAAATTTTAAGTTTATTTAGTGAGATGTCATAAAGATGGAAAAAAAAATATTGACTACAAACATTCTCTAAACATTGTTCAAGTAAACATAATTATTTTAGAATTACATAAACGAATGAAAAAAATAAAACCAGGAAGCTATGTGTATTCAAACGGCTTATCATGCGTATAAAGTATAGGATTAAATACGATTAAACGCGTTACAACATACGCTTTCCGAAAAAATATAACCAACAAGATAAAAATAAAAATAGATAACGCATTTATACTAGTCGATAAGGTTAACAGATATTATTACTGATAATTTCTTTCGGATTCCGCCGTATACTAATCTAAATTTACGTTCAATTACGGAGTTGAAGTTCTAACACGCTGAAACCCGGAACAAGTTACTAGTAATCGATATAGAGGCTTTGAAAGCTGGTCATTCATGAAATACTTAGGATATGCTATAGACCCTACTAAAACTGAGTATCTAATAATTATACGCTTGAAATTACGGAAAATTTAAAAACTTAATAAGTATTAAGTATTAAGTTTTTAAATTGTCCGTAACTTCAACATGATGTTTTTATGCCATATAAAATACTACATTCTGTATAACTTTCCAATCCCAATAGTCCAAGACTGAAACTAAATATGTCAAGAGCGGCAAATGTGTTTATTTTATATTTCTGATCTAAAAGGCTCTCTCTATATATTCTGTAATAGAGTTACAGGACAACTCAGATACATCAAAAAGTGAAAAAGGAATTCATCCTGCGCCAAGTAGTTCGTCGATTTATTTATATATTTAAAAAAGTGTTCCATTTTTATAAATATGATTGCAGTTCTCAACCTCGGTATATAAGCCAGTATAAACCATAGTTTAAATCCTCTATTTTATCCCGAAAGCCAGGTGATCAATGATTTAAAAACTTGTGAGAAATTTAGTATTTTGATGTTGACACGCGAAGGCAAAAAGTAATCGTTAAAACCAACATATTATACATAACTGTCACTAAACCCATTACAATTTCGCTGGTGATTAAATAAGGACAATAAGTTAGTAGCTCTGTGACAACGCAGAGCAACCAAACTAGCGGTACTTGGGTTACTTAACTTAATTTATTGTCACGTGGCTTTTGCAGTTTGCTTAAAATAAAACAATCATCTATCAAAATTATATAAACTTTATTATCATTATTATCAACAATGAATGCAAATGAAAAGAATAGTAACTGTTTATACAATAAAATTATACAAAAGAATGAAGTACATATCAAGCCGCTGGCAATGCTTTGCGTACGATAGGCTTCTTCACAATTCGATTCAAGATCGAATTTCCGAGAACCTTTAGCTGATGATATATCGCTGCCAATACTAGTTTTGTGGGCTTAACATAATACCTGTAGCCCATCTTCTTCCGCAATGCGGTTTCTCTTGCTAATAATAACTGTTTATAATACTTATAATCCTTGTTATTCCTTCCGATTGGACTCTCTATTAAGTTGCCAAATCCAATGGATACCAAAGAGACGCCCAAATCAATGACTCTGTCTTTATTCTAAAATATCAATGATACTATATGAAATAAATTGTACAAGACCTTACACCGATGACTAGATTTTCGATTTCAGATGTATTTTTCGCTTTAGAAAAATAAAGATACAAAAGTTTTATAGAATTCAATCTCAAATTTAAACCTAGGTTCCAGTATATAGTGTTCTGAAAGTAGATAAACACATGTTTACTTTAAAGTCCCAGAAAGGAATCTTTTTGAAGAGCCAAATATAATTTCATATTGAGTTTAAATACTTGAAACCATGTGAATATCGGCAAATAATTCTTAGAATTAGCGCATGCCCAATCGTGGGTAGATTTTGCATTTACATCGACATTTTGTTCCAATCAACCATACCCATTTTCCCTCATCGCATGTTATTGATATATCTATCTATTACATTATTATTTTCCACTATTTTATTCTTCCTCAATGAGTTTAAAGTTTTATATACTCATTGAAGACAAAGAAACCTAATAATAATTATAATAATTATACTTGGCAATTACTTATTCTTGCAGTCGACAATAACTGACTTCTACACTTCAATAAATGTTTTAGGGCCATTTTTAATCTTTTGAACAACCATAGGTAAACAAAATCGAAGATGCATACTGTATATGACTTTATGATTAATTTAATTTAATGATAATAGCGATATAATTTAAACAAAATTCATAAAATTCTCTAAAACATAATTAATATTTCTTATGTAATACAAGAACTTTGAAAGAGGAATAATTAAAAACAAAAATATTGGGTGTTATTTAAGCAACCTTTGTCTGCAAATGTTTCATTGTAGGGTAACAGATGGTTTTAACATGGCCACTACTGCTATCTCAGAAGTATAGAAAATACAATCTGTTAAATGGGGAAAAGACGTGTGTACCTACTTTAGAGAGACAGACAATAAGTATTATAAAAAAAAAAGAACAAACGACATGTTTGAAAGAACAGTATCCTAATCCGGGACCATATTTATAGTCCTGGTATAAACACAATGAACAAAAAAATTAAAACAAAAACTTATTACTGCCACCGTATTTAATGTGGAAATAATATAGCGGAAACGTCAAAAAATATACCTTATTTGATAAAATAAGGTTAATGATGATTATCCAGTGCGGGAACCCCCCCCCCCCTCCTACAAAATTTTTTAACAAAGTTATTCTATAATAAAAATCTTATATTTGTTTTATATTTTCAACTAGATCAAATACACAACACAGGTTTTCAGACTCTATATCTCCTACATATCTCGAGATAGCAATAGTGTTTTATCAAAACTTGCATATATCTCTAAAGTGAGTCATTTGCGAACCAAGACTCATTAAGGTATTTTATTCAGAATTATATCCTTCCTAACCTAAATTTGGCTACTTGACTGCAGGACACCTGTATATGGAGATTTTATTCTTAAAGGTTTCACTGTTGCATCAGTCTATATTTCCAGCAAATAAAATCACAACAACGTATTACTGACAGTAGATCTAAACATATTTTGAAATGAGGCTATCGAAATGTGAAATTCAACAATTGTACAACATATACAAGCTGTTCTATTTAAAATAACTAAGTTTATCCACTATCAAGACACTACATTATATAGTTTTAAAACACTTTTAGATTATGCATTACTGAATTCTATCAACCTTTTATACAAAATATTTCCTAAAATAACAATAAAAAGAAGATTCTGTTTTCTATGATCATATAGTGGCATTTTTAATTGTATACATTCTATATACTTTTGATTGAACACGCATGCATTCATAAATAAACATGAGAAAAAGACACATTGTTAAAAATGTACAACTTGGAATAAAAAATCAACAAACAGATATGGGTGTAAACACCTACTGAATTTTTTCCTCTGTGATTTATTGGTATAAAATTAAGTTTATAATAAGATTGGTATTAAATTTTAATCTGGTAGGTATTAATTATATCAATTACACCACAGTTACATAAGCATGATAAATTTTATAAACTTAATATACCCTACCAATTTTAAACAATAAAATTAAGAAATGTAAAAAACTGTTGCTCAAAAAGTATAGTTAAAATATGTTAATTCTTAACATATTAATTCTATTCCAACATTTTAATTGCAAAACAAGAAATGTATACATACACAAACTGCACATCTTATCAAATCAAAGCATAAATAAGGATATGTCAGAATAAAAGCCAACTAGGCTGTATCACAGCTTTCCTCTACTATACTACAAGGATATCATCTTATTGTTAGTGAAAGAGTTGGAATACCACCACCATAATAATACAACATAGCTATAGTTTTGATAACAAAGCCAATGTGGGGCGTTTCACAACAAAACGTAATTTAATACTCATTTAGTATCTATCTTTATAAACATTTCTATTTAATTTCAGAAGCATTCTCATTGAGTTATGCAAATTATACTTAGTATTACAGAATCATTATATATATTATATATGTATATTACATAACTTACATCGTGTGTCTTCTGCTGTAATGTAATCTGACACTCAACAAACTTCTCTTTTTTAGCAATTGGAGTAAACTTAACATCATGCTGAGCAACTAGTATCTGTAACCAACTTATGCCATGCCCATTTATATCAACATTAGCGATTTTTGCAGGTAATTCGCCTTGTTTTATACCAGGCAAATAAACTAACGGTTTATGATTAATAAGTAGTACTCCATTCGGTTCCACTCTTTCAACTGTACCGATCAACTCCCTATGTTCCTTTATAAAGTGATTAGGAATATCAGATGGTCTCTTAAACCGAGCAAACTAGAATTTAAAAAGGTAAGCGCTTCCAAAATATACCTTAACATCTTCAAATTAGTAAGTTACATACTGGCCGAACTCGTCTCAGGGCAAAAGTGAGTCCCATAAACGCTATTGAATAACATCCTATCTAATAAATGAACACTAATTTAATTATTACATAAACTCTGGATGTGTATGCTATATGGTACCTCTACACCTTTTGTGTTCTGTTCCATTAAGTTGGCAAATTTATGGAATAATGTTATTTCTTTACTTTCGATGGACATTTTTTCGGAATAAATCGCGTTCGTTTAATACAAATCAATTCAGAAAAAAATCTAAATATAAGGCTGACATAAGGCGCTTATAATATAGCTCACTAAAATCTTCGAGGTTACTTTTGTTTGTTACGTTATTTATGTCAAAGTCAAAATTTCATTCCTACCACCATCCTCACATATACGACTGCATTCAACCTATTTACACTTATATCGAATTTCCAACATTCCAACATCCAACATTACGTAAATACGTACCATAAACACAAGAATATGTATGTATTGATTTCTTACTATTACGACAATTTAGAATTATAAAAAAAATATTAAATTTATGAATACGTTCTATTAGCCTATTTTATTCCTGTTATTTCCATCCTATTTCATTTTTAATTACATTATGCATCAGATTGTAGATGTAAGTACTTACACCTATGCGTGCCTATACATCCTAAATATTAATATTAATCTGCCAAACTAAAGATAAAAATAACACGACTTCATCTGACTTCATTCACGTATCGTGTATTTTACAGTGAGCCTGTATACTGTATATGTAACGCCACTGGATTGATATGACATTTGCATCAGAAGTCGAGCTTGGTGCTGTCGGCCATTGTGAGTAGAAGAACAGAGTAAGTATTTTTATCTAAATCAATTTTACACCGTTTTGTAGTTAATGTAAACATCAGCCTTGTACTTCATTCAAACGAGTCATTGTAATACAAATTGAGTTATCAACATCAACTACGCGTTAAAGAGATATAAGCTGTTGTAAATATGACATTTTCTAACATTAAGAACTGTGTATTGTGTGTATTATATGCATATAATAGTGTGTATAGTACCTATGTATAAAATGTCATTTACCTCAACACTCTAATTTTTATGCTGGACCAAGTGCATATTTTATTTAATCACACTGTAATATTAATCTTTTTTATGTTTGTTGTAGATTATCACAATGATTCCTAGCAATGTTGATTCTCGAAGGCCAGATAAAGTGCAAAGATATAAACCTTCTCAACCAAATGGAAATGCACCTGGGGATGATTTTAACCAGACACTGAATATATTAGGTAAGCCACAAAATTAAAACTTACTTTGATAAAATATTTAGCGACCATATCAATGTTAAGTTTTGAATGTGTAAGATATGTATGTAAAATTAATGGTTGATAAAGGGTTAAAAAGTGTTAGTTTTCACGTTTGTATTATTTTGAGAAAAAGTTACTTGTGTAAAGTATGAGAGGTTAAATTTTATCGTATTTATACACAGGATAAAATGTGTGTGTGTCATGTAAAATTAATGTCTGTATTAAGACACTGCACTTTATTTAAAGCTCTGCGATAGCCTTTTTCTAACAGAGCTGGAAAAGATGCTTCCTAAAAATATCTCTGATAGGTACCTATGATAGTACCTCTAACATTGTTAAACTATTTTCACATAGTAATTCAGGTATAAAATAATTATGTACTTCAAAATAAGTTGGCTATTAAACTGAAAACAATTGTGAGACATACATTCTAAACATATTTTGTAAATCTTTATAAATTTATTTTATTTAAGTTTTTTGTATTTTTTTTTTGAATAGCATTCTTGAAACACTTACAAAGCCCTCATACAAGTACTATTGTAATCATTATTTTGCGAAACATTTCCCTGAATTATGTAGGTTGGTCACCCTAGCCGATGTGACAATTTTAATTTATGGTGAAATTAACAGTCCAGAAATATTCTATGGTATTAATGGCCGATTTCTCATACATAAAGAGATATCATGCACAGATATGTACCATGTCAGAGTTAGGTATCTATGGAATATGGAAGATAACCTTTTACATAAAATAGAGTTTCTGTATGAAACTATAAATGTCTATATAATAGTACTCAATGTTTTTAGAAACAAAATATATTGAGCAACATAACAAATGCAAAATTCGCGGATATGCACAGGTAATATCAGGAGGTGGAACAGATGACTTACAAGCATACAGGGTATAACAGCGGTATTGCCATGATGTTCATAAAATATTCTATCTATCAATGCAAAGATATACTGGGTGTTCCATTAAAAATAACTGAGTTACGCACGAATAAGGTTTATAAAGTTTGTCCTAGGTATCTGAACGACTTGTAGACTTCGCGACAACGCTGAAGTAGCGTTCCATAAGCCAATGGATCTGCTATTTATTTTTTTGGTTTTACTTCTCTGAATTAAGCCATTTTCAAGATGTCAGACTTTTCCAATATTGCATTTTCGAAAAAAAATGGAATATCTTTTGAACTATAATCATTAGGCATAGGAAACACTCAATAAAATTGACCTAATTTCTAGTGTCTAATTCAAAAATTTTATTAAAAAGAAACTTTGATGCACTGCTAAATTATGGAACATCCTGTATATTGCGTATTATTTTTATTTTGTAGATTGAATCTGCTTGATAATAACTTTTCAGAAATTGATACCATTTGACTAGCAAAGACCACGGCGTTACTGCTGCTGCGCCCTGTAGGTATTTGCCGTGATTTTACTATTTACTGTTGAAGAACTCATTTTTGTTAAAGTGTCAGATATCGAACAGATAACTGGTTTTAACGCTTCAAATAAATCAAAAATTTAAGTATATATAGACGACAAATAATTACCTACATATGAAATATTTAATTAAGTAGGACATTAGAATCGTAGTAAGTACACAAAACAGCTCGAAAAACAAATTTCATAAAATACTGATCATTTAACGCACAACAACCGTGCGACCATGAATGAATGTCTTTATCACTAAAGACACGAATTTTTATTTTATTGGTAAAACGAATTACCAACAAATAAAATAAAAATTCGTACATTTACTGATTAAGACCTTCATTCATTAAAATAACTTTATCTCCCTAAAAAATTCCTTATGAAAATACTATTTTAATGTATTATTGTAGGCCTACCAAGGAAGACTACTAAATGTATGATCAAAGAATGCATGTACATTATGTAGAGTGTATACGTAATAAAACTTTTGAGATTTAAATAAAACAAAAGCACTCAAAAACTGTGGTAATGACACTATACACTTTAAAATACATTACATACACAAAGTTTATTGAAAGCATGTTTCAGTAGCCCAGATGATGAAACCTTTGCTGAAGTATGCGTCCAGTACAGTGAAGATTGTGGTAAGGTATTTTGAAGTGTGTAGAACTAAAATATAAGAAAAACTAGCTACTGAGTTAAACTTTACTTATTAAATGAATCACATATTTGCTTTCATTAAAACAAGGTTTTAGAAATTCTAATCTTCTAGGACAATCTCTTGGTTAATAAATTTTAATTATCAGTTTACTTAATCAGCATCCTTTTTAAATTAATTAATAATGCCGATTTTAATGAACAAAAATTTCTCGTTACGTTGCGGAATTTGTTTGTCTTTTTTTTTCTTCAGTTTTTCTCCAACAGCTTTTGGTTTTTGCGACAGGAACGTTTTGTTAAGTTTGGAATTTTTTATATGTCAATTTTTACTTTTAATTACTTTTTATTCAAATGTTTGATACATATATTATATAACGGTACACATTCACCTCACAAACCTGAGTATATAAAACATATAATAAATTTTAAGAAACAAAAGAATCTATGGGCTATCTGTGCATAATACGAGATTGTGATATTATAACTTATAAAGTTACTGACAGTTCCTGCAAGAAGCCGACAAGGTACTAACTAAAACTATTGTACAGAGCTATTTCTTTTTGTAATCACAATAAGCTAACCTTCTAATAAATATCAATGATATCAATGAATCTTCAACTCAGCTACGGTTGAAACCTCTGATTCTTAACCCATGCATACTTGGAGTTGTTCATTACCAGCAAAGTACTGAACAACTGATTGTAAGGTCGTTTTTTTTTTAATCATAAAAGTATTATAATTACAAAAAGATGCTTCAAAGTTTCTTTTTGCGTAGTAACTTCCAGCTCTGACGTAAATTGCCGAAGATTTGCATTTCTCAACTAATAAATTAAACTACAATCATTAAGCAACATTATGTGTGGTTATGCTAGTATGCATTTTACTAAAACATAAGATTTATTTTAATATTGGCAACCATATTGAGTGACTTAGGGTGTTACATAGTACTAAGAATATGTTAAGTATGTGTAATTATTCTTATTACTTGCATTCCGTAGGTCCAGAATCGACCACGGGTAATGCAGAAGCTCCAGTAGAGATGTCAGAGGAACAACGGTCCGAACAACCTGAAACTTGGCCTACAGTAACAGCAATTCCCATCACTAAGACACCTATAAGTCCTCAATATGGTATTGCCAACTCGCCGCCGACCACCAACGATATACCGTCTGATACAACAACACCTGCTACCGACACAGTCACAGAAACCACAGCAAAGACTACAGATGGTGATAGTAAAGATCTTCATTCGACACCCAGTCGCAATGATAGATTTAAGGTAGTCAAGATTGCAAGCCTGGAGCCTTTTAGACGTGGCAGATGGAAATGTATGGATTACGTAGATCAGACTGCACCGACTACTGCAACCACGATAAAAAGTACACAATCGACAGGGACAATTCCCTTGTACATGCATACTCAAAGTTTGCCGCAACAGCAAATTCAGCAAATGCTCGTTCAAGGGAACTATGGAAATCAACCATATTACAATGTTCCCTCGCAAATGTTACCACCGAATCAATATTTTTATTCCACGCAACCGATTTCTAATATCCCAACGCAAGGTTTACCGCAACAGATTGGTGTAACGCCCGGCAATGTTCAACCGACCGTATTTATTTCGACTACTCAACCGTATATACAACAGAATGTGCCAAATAGTGTCGGCGGATTTAGTGTTCAAGCTTACCCGAATGTTCAGTATGTAACGCCTAACCTGTCACAGAATCAAAACAGTGCTTTTATTCCAACATCACAGAACGTAAATGCCCAAATATCGTCGAATTTCCAACAAAGTCAAACTTACGCCGGGCAACCGAACGTTTCGCAACCGAATATCGTACAACCGATTGTTAATGGACATGCGTTCCCCTCGCAAAACGAACAGGTTTCTACAACACTTCCAACACAAGTTGCGAAGATCGCTATACTAAATTCACAACCGACAAATATTCAACCGAACCAGGTACCTCAAACCATGGGCGTTCCGACAAATCCACCACAACAAATTCAGACAGTTCCCGTACAAGCTGTCATACCAAACCAATATAGTCAACAGATGTCGAATCCTAATTATCAACAGCAGGTGAATCAAATACCGACACAATTAAGTCAAGGGAATCAACAACAAATGCAACAGAATATAAACCAAGTACCCACCAATGTTACAGCGGTAAATCCTATCCCGACGAGCAATCCAAGTGTTAATCAAATTCCGCCGGCGCAAACCACAGTGAATCAAAACCTGACGAGTGTTTCACAAGTGGCCAGTGTTAATCCGATACAGCAACCAATGAATCCCGTTCATAGTACTAACATTCAAAGTGTACCTCAAATCGTACCGCAGATAATACCGATTCTTCCAGCCGCTACGATACAGCCGCAATTTGTCGCGAGTGTAGGTAATTTGGTGGCGATGGACGCCAAGGAGAATCAAGTTGAAGGTAATGTCTCGAATGCCATGTCAGAGGTTTCCTCTGACAATCCGAATGCCGAGGATACGTCCAAACCTGCGAACCCTGTCGCCCCTCAAGTGAACGCGATCGACAATAAAATCGAACAAGCAATGGACTTAGTCAAAAGTCACTTGATGTATACCGTTAGAGAGGAGGTCGAAATATTAAAAGAAAAAATAACAGAGCTAATGGCGAAAATACAGCAATTAGAATCTGAAAATAGTTTCCTTAAGACACAGATACCAAATTTAAATCCAACGGAACACCAGATCCTCCACAATAAGAGCCGTGTTTTATTAATATATAGTATTTTCCAGATCAACTGACGAACTGAAACATTTTTCGTAAATTTTTCACATTTTTCACTCAATATCTGGTTGAGTTAACAGGTTTTTGGTTGTTTTTTTTTAACAAAATTACGATTCAGACAAACGTATAAATGCATTCAAATCCTCTTAAATCGTTTCCGTCGACTTTAAGCAACTATATTTTTTTTAAATAAAGTGTTAAAAATCAAGATTATAGGTACACCATTTCCCGTCATTTTCAACTTGGAAAATTTTACTTTGAGACTAGTTCTGCTCATAATGAAGCCCTCAATATGAATAGACAAATGATGTCTAACTCTGCCAACTGCATTTTGTCTGAATCGCAGATATCTGTTATACCGGGTGTTATATTAAGGTATCTTCCAATTTAATTCAGAATGTAGTATTTATCGTATATTTCCAATTATTTAATGAATATTATCTCTTACAACTTCTAGTTTTACCGACAATAGGATCAAATTTGAAATTTTAATTGGAACGCCCTGTATATTTTTGCATTTGAATTCGGAGTTATATGATTGTTTGTTTTTGTTACCTTGGTTTTCAAAATTTTACCGATACCGCACTTTCGGATTCTCAACCTATTATTACCTATTTATTTATTTATTTTTTTTTTTTTTTCGTGAAAAATGCTTTTTCTTTTCTAAATAGACCGTCTCGGGTTCTTTAGATTATATAGAGAGTGGAGTTGTTACTTTTATAAAATAAAAATCTTTTAATTAAATATTGAAATAAGACATAAATAATATAACTTCCTAAAAAGTTTAATTTATGATACTGTTAGAGAGTAGGAAAGCCTAAAGCAAAACGCGCACTGGATGGACTCGGAACGGCCGGATCGAAAAAGAGCAATCGGCAGTTTTCGCTGTACATGATATTAAATGAAGGACCGCGCACTGCGTCGGGTTGGATCGCATCGGAAAATTCCGAACCAGTGCGCGGTTCTTCATTTAATATCATATATAGCATAAACTGCCGATCGTATTCTTCTAAGTCGATTAGAGTCGATCCATCGCATGTTCTATTTTAAAATACAAAATAAATGTTAGCAAGAAAAAGTGTTTTGAGGACATAGAAAACGCAAATGCTGAAAAATAAAATTATAATAAAACTCATAATAAAGAAACACGTTATTCTAAGTGGAAGTCTTGATTATTTTAAATACGAATTACTGATATTAAGGTAGGTATGTGTGCTTTTAGCTGTATTATGCCAATAACGGCTCACTTTATTATGGTACTACATAGAAATACACTCTCAAAGAATACTTCTGTTAGTTTTGATGTATACAACATTTTTTATCTACGAACCGCAACTTCTAATTGAAACGTGAAGTATTTGATATTGTTGAAATTTTCTTTCAAACTATAGCAGAGGACTCCTGTCATTCTAGTTATTAAAGAAAAAAATGGGTGTTTATGTAGATATATAAAAAATATATACATAGTTATATTTTGTGCCATCCTAATAGTAGAACTGTTGACAATTAGGAAGGTCTTTTTGTGTATTCGCGGCCGTCTAGAGTGAAAAATAAAAATTTAATGTTTTGATAATTAAGGAAACAAAAACTAACAGGTCACATGCCTCCCAAGGTAGAAGGCTACATTGGTTCCTAATATGCAAAAATATGCATGGCGTTTCACCTAAGATTTCAAAATTAACACAGATATCAGAAATAAAAAAAACCCGAAGTTATAGAAAATGCCAATGTAGGTTATACAATTGCAAATGAACAATAAATAGTACGTTTTAAATTTTATTTTAAAATATTTCTAAATAAAAAAGTTAAACGTTGGGAGTCTATGAGCTGGGATACCGGATATATAATACCTATCGTGAAGTCAATCCGTGAAACATAATATAAATATTAATTTTTGGCTTTTAACAGTCACACATTCATAGTTACTCGTGTTTACGATTTTTTTGTATGTTTTTTTACTTTTACATAGATATATAGACGCTGCTTCAGTAGTATACATTATCTTTGCGATTTTTATATATTGTATTTCATATAGGTTAAAAATGATATTCAAAGAGTGAATATTTTGTTATTGTTTTGAACATTTGGCAACTATTCAGGAATATATTATATATTTCTTTTATTCAGGAATAGTTATGGTAAATACACTAGGGTACATTGGTAGGTAATAACAGATAGAAATGTAGTGATCTTTCCACTACTATTTATATTTAAATTACCGCATAATTAAAGTATATTACTGAAAATATTACCTACCTACGTAATAGAAATTTTGTGCAATTACAATGATAAAATATTTATACTTTTTGAAAACTAGTATATTGAATTTCTTTTTAATCACGTACCTAATTATAATCACTTCAATTTAGTATTCACTACTATCGTCAGCTGTTGGTCAGGGTGCTTAAAAAAATAATATTTTATTTGCTTAATGCATAGAAAAGAAATCTTGGTGTGTATGACACTAAATTAATCGGCAAGCAATGATGAGCAATTGGATCTTTGGATTGCATTTACGTGCGTAGTGGTGTATTGTTTATTGTTGGTGACCGGTTACTTTAGCGCGTATAAGATCTTAATGAACAAGGGTTCGTATATCATATGTTGTCAGATAGATTTCATATAATTGTAGTTACAGTGATGGGCAAAAATAAATACAAAAGAAAAATACATGGATATAACCATGCTTTATGATGTTATTCTTATTTGGTAAACGTAAGTTCTGACATCAACTTTTTTTTTATAAGATTGTCAACTATTGCTTAATGCTTTACTTAACATCCTCTTTGCAACAACCTTCCAGATTTTTACGGTTTCCGGGTATTTTTGCATAATAATTATTTTATTTTGCAAATTTAGGAGAATGTTATTTAGATCTTTCTTAATTATAACGCAAAAACCAAAGGAAAGTAAAGTACACCTATGCACAAAAGGTAGTGATGCTGTTTATTAATTTAAATGGAACATCAATGTTTATCCCTGAAACAATTTATTTTCGAACCTACGTTCATTAAGCTTTTTATTTATCTTTTTGACCTTTTTTTAGGCAATCTGTATATACAACTGCAGATATATTTTGAATATGTTCAAGTTTTCGCACCAACTGCCTTAATCTGTTAGATCTTTCATTGATCTATGTCTCTTTTCTCGTTCTCTCTCTATCTTTGGCAGCATCTCATAATATATACAAATGAAATAAAAGTTTTTTCCGAAGTGTAAATTTTGTAATTATATTTGTATAAACATATATGTATTAATATATGAATATGTACGATTTAAAAATGAAAAGAAGCCAAATTTTCCCAATTTGGTGCTATTTGAATCTGTGATTTTGTGCTCTTTATATTTTCTTCTGTTTTCGACCCTCTCTGTAAAAGTGAACGTTCACGCTAACATCAACACTATTTTTATATTTTAATGGAAGTAATATTACCTAAAAATATATTGAGCAAATTTGTATAAAATTATTGATAATTATAAAAAATGAATTTATCTATTTTATGTTACAATTAGCTTTAAGAATAAAGTATAATTATTATTATTACATATATTGTATTTGATATTTCGCAAAAATAAGTCAGAGATTGTAGATATTATTAAAATACTTATTAGCCGTGCCGAATACATCTACATAAATAAGTATTTTTGTAATATGTATTTTAATTTCTGTATGTAAACATAAAAGAAAATTATATAGCTTTTCATGAATAGATGAAATATAGAAGATATAGGAGTTTCAAAATGTTACACATTTATGTTTGTGCGTGTTTGTATAAAGAAAGATTAATAAATTAAGAAAAGAACGTGTCAATATAGAAGGAATATTTTCATTCCTGTCTGAAACTTCTATATCTTGTTAGAGAAGTATATTATGTATGTATATAAATATATAAACATAAAACAATTGCAGAAATGTCAACACGCTTAGAGCCTTTTTATTAGGCATATGTAACTATTTAAAATATTAATACTAATTTGACCAGATCTATAGTAGTAATTCATATTGCGTTTACTTAGAGAGTTAAAAACATTGTGTAATATTTAGACGACAAAAAATATATTTTTATTATATTATACACATTTATCTCGTTTTTTAGGTGAGATGATGGTAATACGAAAGCTAAACAGAAGTTAATTATACAAAATAAAGGAGTTACATTATTACTTTACTGTCTCCTTGTATATTGTTATATAACGAGTAAAATTGAATGTCCCTAGCTGAAAATTTTTGTAGTTTTATCTACTAGTTGAGAATGTAGATCTTTATGGCTGTGTTGTTAATAAGAAATGTTATTGTAATTGTTTTCTTGGTAGAGAAATCTTTCAACATAATTAATAGTTCTGTTTTATTACTACACCAACATTGTATTTGCTGCATTATTATTTATTGATCATCAAATTTATTAAGTTCCCCTTATAAATTAAAATCTATTTTAATACACCATAGCAAGATATTTACAATAATAAACCATATTTAATCTAATTGTGTATCAACTTGAAACCCTATGCTACCATGTTACGTTTGTGTTTTCCTGGACTTTTCTTATTTCTACGACGTTGGAATTTATACTTGTAATCTGTAATAGATTCTGAATGAAGAAAATATTGCATATATACTTTTTCTGTAGGAGTTTTGTCGCACAACCTATGGCTAGAAGCTCTTCTGATGATTCCTTGTTAATCCTGTTTCTATTGTTACATCGTTTTCTATTTAATAGCGCCTTTAACCCGAACTCATGTTTGTTTACATGTTGACCGTCAACAAGTAATATACTATCATACTCCGTTTGCTTTCACAGTTGATAGCATCCTCGGTTTTTCTTTGTACAGTTTGGTACAGTCTTTTAAACCGATCAATGTAAATTTTGTAGTGTAGACTTTAAAATGCTATTAAAGTTAATTTCCTACAAAAAGATATTTGACAATACTGTACTACGTATTTATCTTTGTACAGTGCATAGAGGATATATTTATCAAAAGAAAAATGATAAAATGGATGGTGTTTTTTTTTTCTTTTTTATGATGAGCTTTAAGTCTGATGTATAATTGCATGTAACTTCTACTATCTGTACAATTAATATCACATTTGATTTTCACTCATTAACATTAAAACGTTGACTTTTTTAGGAATGATATTTAGTATGTGTGGCTTAATGATGCGTTTAAAATGGTGCGCTTGGGTTGCCCTGTATTGTTCATGCATTAGTTTTGCCAATTCCAGATTGTCAGATGACACTAAACAGGTAAGTTCGGTCAACTGTTCATGAGAATATTGATTACACAATTTTCTTCTAGATTTTAAGCTCGTTTATGTTGTCTATTTCTGCAATAGTAATGTCTTACCTTCAAAATCCCCAACCGATGACTCCACCATGGGCTTCTTCAATAAATTAATAATACATGGATGCATAAGTTAAGTGTAATATATGTTTATAGCCAAAAATATACACAGAATTTAATGTTGACATTTATTTACAATATACATTATAAAAACTGTATTTTATACATATAATTATTACCTGTACTATGTCTCAGTCCAAAAGGATGCTCCATTTTTATTTTGAGGCAGCCACATGAAGTTAACACATTTGTAGCCAGCATTCCTAAATTCATTTATGGGTGGTAATACCACACTATTTAATTACAAAATCTCTAGAAGTGGTAAATAAAAATGAATAGATAAACAAATAATTGGCCACAACTGAAAAGCTTTCGCCATTAAATGCATTCAGCTGAAGCGAACAGTTCGCCATTAACTGTGTCAGTTGCAATGGTGAATTCTATGCCTTATTGGAAAAATGAAGTATGTAACATGTATGTTCCTAGGAATATGGATAGAATACACATTACACCGCGGTAGTGAATCAAAATTGCAGCAATAGTTAACTTTGTTGTTATTGGAGTTAGTTGGTTACATTAGGAATTCTAGGCAATTTTTTTCACACTGCTTAAATTGTATTTGTCTGATAAAACCCAGATAATTCTGTGGAATAATGGCACATCTGTGATAAATGCAATTGGATATGGTTGGATAACCTTCCATGTTCGACCTATTTTTATTTATATCGAACACGAACGACCTTTTCTTGAAGGTCGCCTCAATTGCAGAAATATGTATCTATGCTGAAGGCACCTTAATTTTGGTAAATGATAGAATGTGAAAGAACTAAAAGTAAAAACACAAAGGGTGGCAAAAAAAGTAGAAACGGTTTTCTTTCAAAAACTGGAAATGAATATCGATGAGAAAACCAGATATGCCAATTGAAAGACATTTTCATTAAAACAGAAATCATGAATCTCGGTTATACTCAGTAACCGTAAAAATGAACATAAGAACAATGACTGCAGAGGTGCCCTCTGTAAATTGACGCGGCGGCAAAGTAATGAACATAAGTATTAAAATAACATTCTTTTTTATCACAGCTTCATATATTTCCTTACAAGTTTATATTTTAATATTATATAGGTAAATATTTTGTTGGAAGATTATATCTTTTGTTGCTTCAATTATGTACATAAAAATGTGTAATAAATAAAATCAAACTTAACAAAAGAATAATTAAAACAGGTTGGATATTATAACGCAACATCCCTATATTTTTGAACATCATCTGTCGAGGTATTACTCAGAGAATTTTTACTACTGAACTTATCGACTTGCTTCTTATAAATAAGGAAATCTGGTCCGTCCAGCGGCCCATAATAAATAGGTACACCGTAGTTTTCTATCGGCTGCGCGTAGAATCCGGTCCTGTGCTGTATTATGTGACTGCCGCTGTACGCAGTTTCGTTCAGATTATCCAAAGAAGCGAATTTAGTCATTTTTGTATGGACTTTACGATCCAAGCTTTGTGCATAATTTGGATAAGCGTTACTCTTGGGACCAGCTGCAGGTTGCGCCATCCACGTTTGCCAATTTTGCATCAGTTTTTCATCGATGACTGGGTGATCTTCTAAGATGCGCAGGTCCATTAACGACTGCGCCTTTTTTGCTGCGGGCAAGCGGAGAAATGATAATTAAATACAATGGAAATGACCACCTTTCACATTTTAGCTTGAATCACACAATAATAATTTAAATACTCACTTTGATAGTCATTACACATTTCATTAGACGAATATTTGGGTATGAAAACGCTCGCGTTGAATTCGCTTTGTGTCGTACAAAATTGGTACCCGTCGTAAGGATACTGCGCCATATTATTGGGCACGGAAGCATTCCATAGAACAGGCATGGAACTGGCTCTAAAATCAATTTTAAATTAAGTAACTAAACATTAAAATTATTACAAAATGTAACCTTTTAATTCGATTTAAGTGTTCTAAAGATGATTCAAAAGCGTTATTTTGGTAATAATGGCTACCTAAGGAGGTAAGACTAGGATCTGTTGGTATCGTAACGGCCGCCATACTAAGGTCTCTTAACCTTTTCTCAACTAAACCCTCTTCTTTCCACAATGCATATAAGGAATGTACAATTAATAATCCTACTACATTCGCTAATATCCTTGCTAACCAACACGCTAATTCTGTCATTCCATACATGGTTTGTATCCTCTGCAATCAAAAATCGTTTAAGTCTGGGAATCGATAGTGTGGAAGGGAAAGCCTACCCAGTATTGAATACTCATGTAAATTACTAAACCTGCTTCCGGGAATGTTAAAACAGTCACAGCAAACATCCACGCTATTAGGAATTGGATATTTTTCTGAAATTGTAAGAATAATCAAATAAAAAAAATGCCTAGGTCTTGTATGATCTATTAATATTTTATTGGATATATGATGAGTATAAGAAGAGAAAGCGCTTTATTCCAAAAAATTATAACAAAATTTCTTTATTGGTAAACAACTTGGCTAAAGTTGTAATAAAGAATTGTTATAGTTCAGCCGAATTAGTGTGCGGCAAAAAAAAAACGTTACTCATATTTTTATGCATAACTTTATTAAAGAAAAGAAATTTATCAAATGTAACGATTCAAAACAATAACATGGACCATTAGCAATAATATACTCAGCCGGTTTCGAAGTTGCCCCCTTCGGCGGCGATGCAGAGTCCCAAACGTGATTTGAAATTTTCGGCGATGGGCCGCAGGTCTTCTGGCGACAATCGGTCCCACTCGCGACGTAGCGACCGCTTCAGCGACTCCAAACTGTTGTGGCGTGAAGCACAGGCTCTAGCCTCCAAAATGGACCAGACGCTGTAGTCCATCGGATTGAGATCTGACGAGTAGGGCGGCCATTCCGACAACGAGATGAAGTCCGGAAAATGGGTCCGGCACCAGTCCTAAGTCGTTTTCGTCCTGTGGGCCGTGGCGGAGTCCTGTTGGAACGTCCAATCCGCATCGCCGCAGTGCTGCTGGGCCTACGGAAGTACGACGGCCTCGAGAATGTCGCGGCGGTAGACTTCTTGGTTGATTTTGAACACACCGTTCCACGAAAACGAGAGGGGTCTTACCCCTAGCGCAGATTCCGCCCGACATCATCACCAAGCGGAATTTTGACGCTGTTCGACGACGGCTGATGTGCCTGGAGCCTCTGCGGACCAGATCCTATCGTTCTGGTAGTTGTGCGCTTGTTCGACGGTGAACAGCTTCTCGTCCGTGAAGAGGATGAGCTCCCATCGCTGACCTGCGGCCCATCGCCGAAAATTTCAAATCACGTTTGGGGCTCTGCATCGCCGCCGGAGGGGGCCACTTCGAAACCGGCTGAGTATATTATTGCTAAAGGTCCATGTTATTGTTTTGAATCATTACATTTGTTAAATTTTTTTTTAATAAAGTTATGCATAAATATATGAGTAACATTTTTTTATGCCGCACCCCTAAATTGAGGCTGATATTATTTTCCCGCTTTATTTATAACGTTTGTAAAAAGAGTATTAAATCCAACATTACATTTGCATTAGTGAAAAGGGAAGTAATTAAGACAATCATTATTCGATAACTATAAATTTCAGTGACAGAGCTCAAAAACATCAAAAGAATAAAAAGCAGTTTTAAAAGTCAATAATAAAATAACAAACACAGATTAAAGAAACCTAACAGCAATAAATAAATATAATATATAATATCTTTTCGTCGGTAAATAGTATATTATTGAAAAAAATATTCATATTCGGAATATTTATTTATCATTATTGATTCATAAAATTCCAGGCGACAGTAAAAATCGTCGAGTAAACGTTCTTGGGATGTGCTAATTTTGTACGATCGAAATTTATTCTTATGTAAAAGGTTTAAAACTTTTGCACTATTATTAAATCCGCAAGCAATTTGTTTAGATGTCATACTAGGATTTTATTCCAGTAATGCACAAACTTATTTCGATATCACTGACATATTTCGCTAGGACATTTTTATTTTTGTTATTTATTAATATAAACGTTGTTTCAAAACGCCGGGCTATATTGCGAATAACAGTCGCGCTAGGAATTGATTTTTCGGGATAATTTACTGGAAATAAACCGTGTGTAACTTCTGCTGAATTGACACCGTAAAACTGTTTCACAATCCTCAGGCCTATAATATTCCACTTTCTTTATAAAATGATCAAAACTTACTAACTGTTATAAAATTTGAGGACCGTACCCGCACCCTAATATCCACCAACCCCTTGTTAAGAAATGGACAAAATGAATCGAACGCCGCGATGGCTAAACTGAAAGTGAATTGACGCCTGTGCTTACGCATGCCTAGCAAATCGTTTCGCTCGCCCCGCAGTAGCCGGAATGAGGGCTATGTTGAATTGATTTAAATTGAAAAGATCGATATGGTGATAGCATTTTGTAATAGTTAGACAAAGATAGAGAATAGCGGTGAGTGCTTGCCGTTAGACAGCGATAGCATGCAGACTGGATATAGTAAATCGAAGCATATATCTGACACACAACCGCCCAGCAGAATAACATGCGTATTTCTCGACTTTGTTAACTGCTAGAAATCATATTTTTATCCTTCTTTTATTCATATAACGCAATGGACAGGTCGAAAGCGAGCTCTTGGTATAGAAGTTTACGGGTTTCTATTAAAAATTTTATTTCGTAGTTTGGAGGTTACCTAATCTTAATAAATTGTTATATAATATTCAATAATTTAATAACATTAATATTTGTTATAGTAATTTGGCATACATTTTCCATTTTTCTCATTAGTGAAACAAAATAAAAGGATCTGACCACATTTCCTTGTTATATTAATCTGATTTCATACAATAACATTCAACAAATATCCTAAGTATTAGTATCGGAAATATTCATATTTCGGTGTACCTAAGTGCTTGCCACGCAAAGCGACAGCTGACGCACAATGTGCCGGGAAATAGAGATTTTTTTTTCAAAATCAGGGTTTAGATGTGTAATTTATTTAGCCTGTTTTAAGTAAGACTACACAATAAATAGTATCTACTCCTATTTAGAAACAGTGAAAAAATAAAATTAAGTCTTTTACAACGTTTCGACTTTATTCGACTTTCTTTTCAATTAAACATAGCGGATTTCAATAAAAGTAAACTGTTTTAAGTATAAAATATTGTCAGAATAACATTTTCAATATTTGTATAAGGGACAGTTACAAACAATAAAACAACCACGACAATAAAATGAAAATAAAATAAAATATTGAAAAGCATCGTGCACGTGTATACATATAACATTTTAAGAGGAGGGTGAAAAGGCAAGTAAATGATAATTGAACCTGGTTAAGGCGTGTCTTGATATGAACGAACACAGTCGCATTGCTGAAGAATTTTTTCCATGCGTGCGAATTAATTAATTGTGCTGGGAATGGTAGCAGTGCGTACGAAAGTTTTGCATCGACTTGTGGTAAAAATAAAAAGATCGAAAGACCGCAAATGGAAGGCTGCTATGCGGAGGTTTCATTCATTTCATCATTCGTCGAAAAAAATTATTTAAATAATCTTTTAAAATAGCAGGTATTTATAATAACATATTTGTATAAAATACCGAAATTTCAAACTCGTTTCCATTCAATATACCTTTAACAAGCATTTGGTAATTAAGTTTCCAATTTTATTATTAGAATAAAATAAGCACAACTTATTTACCTTTGTGACAAACCTAACGTTTCCCGTCATAATTAGAAATCGAATGGAAGTAGGATACGTATCTCCGAAATACTGTGGTTCAGGCCAGTCGAAATTTAAACAGTCACTATTGCTCCCGCATGTAATTATGTATACATATATACTTCACTGAATGTATATGATTGTTATACTGGTACACGAACACCTTTCAATAGGGACATAAAATTATGCATAAAAACTCGCCGAAATCACCAACAAACTCACCCATCCATTGTTACGTATGCACTCGGTCCACAAAGCAGGAATATTGACATTGCGTCCCTATTTAAAGATAGGTATACCTATCTAGATATACCGGTGTGACCCATCCACATCTTTAAATTATACAAAACGTTAATATTTATTAACATTTTGTATAATAAATAATTGGTTTTCATTTTCAGATCAGCAAGACTTCTCTGACACAAAGACTTATCTTTTATATTATTATCCTTATCCATTCAAAAACAATACTTAATAATATTTGACGAGGTTATTTGTTTATCCACTTAGCATTTGATACAAATGGGTTGGGCCATCCACATCTTTAAATAGGGATGCAATGTTAAATTTATCACTTGGATGGAACCACTCCATAATATATAGCAGTGGGAGACGGAACTTATTAACTGCCACGAGTTTTTACACCTAAATTTACGTTCGTGTGCCGATTCAGTATATGATTATTAAATTATATAATTACATATAATGAACTCGTCTCTGAGCTCCCTTAAACAAATAGCATAGAACTGCAAATTATTTTTTAAAAGTTGTTTACTTTCATTCAATATTTTAATGTTTCTCTGATTTTTTTTATTTCCTACTAATAGTCTCAGAAATGTCAACGAATTGTCTGTTGTTCGGAAATGTGGAGGTAGGGTTAGAACTAGTACAACGCAGAAAAACATACAAAAATGATTACAAAGAAGCAAATATGGACAGTATTAGCCATTCCTGTAACTTGAAGGGATCGCTAAAATTAAATTTACGCTATACACAAGTATGACATGTAGATTGGAAGTTTTTATTTATTTTGATGAAAAATAGTTTAATTAATTTTCAATGGCATTTTCTGCATAGTGTTTCTGGGATTTTGGTCTTAAAATGTTTAAAATGTTCTATGCTACAACGAATTATGAAGATTTTTTTTAGATAACTGTTGCTTATTTATATACAATATGAGAATGCCCAAGTAAAAACACCGTTTTGAACTTTTTTAAAAATATTTTGCTTTAAATGAATGTGACGACAATGTTCTCTAAACCCGTACAAAGTTTCTAAAGTTTTCTAAAAGAAAGTAAGAAAATGCAAAAAAATAATAACAGAAGTCGCAATATATTTGTAGGTCAAAATAAAAAAAAAAAAACTTTACTTCACTAGTGCTCCATGACTACCTATCTACCAGCAGATAACCAATACCCTGTCAGCACTCACGGACGTGAATGAGCTAACTTTGCAGAATGCTTAACAAAAA
>RXPK01004263.1:0-101597 GCA_004143645.1 Protaetia brevitarsis
TATATTAAAACAAATTGCCTACTAGTTGCAACACTGTTGAATCTTAAAATGCATTATAAGTATAGAATATTCATAAACAGTTTTTCGAGGTTTGTGCTACTAGCATGTAGATTATAAGCAGTTTACAGATCATTCAGTGCATCTGCATTGCATTTTTGCACTGGTGATTACTGAAAAATGATGAATGCCGTTCCTGGGATATTCAAAATTTATGTTTCTGTTTAAAAAAAATGGATATGGATGGTAGTATGCTATTGAGGATAAAGCAAATAAAAAACAGTTAGAAGAATATTAGGTTATTAAAATATACTAGATAGTATACCAATTACTTCACTCTGCAGTTATCATTTGCAGCTCTAGTAAACGTCTAAAGCCTGTAACACCAGTATTAATGTTTTTTCCAAATGTTGCCCAACAATATATCGCTGTGCTAAAAAAACAATGATGTAAGTGCAAAATTTGATTATTTTAAGTTAAAGCTACCAGTAGTTAAAGGAATAAGTACCTTATTGCTTATTGGTGGAATACTACTGTTCTCTAACTTTTCGAAACGATGTTATACTTTTCACGTTCTTCCCTTGGAAGATAAGCGACTTTTTTAACTAAGGATAGATTCAACTTAAAATAACCAAAGCATGCACTTATGCCATTGTTCTTCTAGCATAGTGATATCGCACAATCTCCGTTGATAATGCCCTCTTTCTGTACAGTGCAGTCGTAAAGTGGTTCGCTTTTCCTTACAACTTTCGAAAGAAACGAATCAATTTGTGACAAAAAAGGCGCTTTCTATTTTCACAATCCATGCATGATTCTCCAAGTATTTACTAACCTGAAATAAAAATAACACTAGCTACACAGACAGATTCGAGGAATTGATCCGGTTTACAGATTTGGAATTTATTCGAGAAATGAATAGCCTAATATACCGCTCATTCGGCAATTGAAGCAAACGAAACATCCAATGAGTTAGCAAAAATAAAACACAATGCATATGCAATAATGTCAACAACAGATGTTAATTAACGTAAAGAATAAACATTAAACTTCTACGTGTCCTCTTCCATTTTATAAACATTTTATCGGTCTACTATTAAATTCTCTTTTAGCAATGTTGTGTAAAAAAACAGGATGATTTCGCGATACATTGTTACATTTTCTAAGTGGTCAATACTTCTAAATGGTCGACATTTGTAAACGTTGTTTTTTATGTAGACCTAAAAAAAGAAATCCATTGAGAATAGGTCTGGCGCTCCAGAAGGCTAGGAATTTTTTGAATAATTTCAAAGAGAAGTATTTGATAGTTGTAGGGCAAAAGAAACATTGGAAATGCGATCTATGCGGCGAAGAGTAAGATAAGAAGCAACACTTGTCAATTTTGACAACTCCGCGTGCATGATCTTGGCGTTCTGAGAGCACTGGCAGTTTACAGAGAGGGCGCCATTGCTGTCATTATTCACGTTATTCTGACGTTGATCTTGACGGTCGTTTGGAGCAATCGAGAATAATTAAATGTTATCCTTGGAATAACTCCTCCGCATTTTTAATTCTGCTTATTATTTATATTGTTGTTTTGTTTGTTTCTTGCTGTATTGTTATTTAATAATAACACTAATAATGTTTTGATTACTAACCATATTCCGTAAAAGATGTATTTACACAACGTTAACGCCACATGACAAGAGATGATAAATGCGGACCATTTAATGCAGTTGAGATAATACTTCCTCTATTTGACAGAGGTTCTTTATGATTGGTATAAAAGAACAGGAAAACAACTGAGGCATCTGGCGCTAAAATGATGAAGTAGCGCTGAAAGTAATATTTCCGGCGACAAAACATCAAAGATGCCGACAACACGTGACGCTTCTTGTTTTATCTGTTCGCTGGTCTATGTAGTATTGTATTATTTTGTTTCTTTTCAAAGCAAAACAAGTTATGCAGCAAAAATAATTCGCTTTGAGGTTTTCTTTTCGTGGCTATAACATATTTGAAACTAACTAATTTGACATAGTATACACGGTTTTCTCTCAAAGTATACACAGAACCGGATATGACTGCTGTATAATCCCATCCAATTTTATATACAAGATAATTCTGGAAAAACGATTAAACTTCATTTTTTGATAAAATTAAGCGAAACTCCAGGGAATAAGAGAATAATCTAAACCCAAAAACTGAGATACTTTACTCTTAGCGTAGTTTCATATTTTTCACCTTCCCTCGTGTAAATCTTTGGCTGATTTGATGAGTATTATTTTAGTTTAAAGAATGCAGAGATAATTTGTAAAAACAAAATATTTACTAAATTCAATCAATATCACATTGTTGTTAAACATATAAATATGTCGTTATACTATCACAAAGATTATAGCTTATTGTTAGTAACATACCGATAAAATATCCGATCAGTCCCTGCTACAGCGTGTATTATATTCAATTTGCACTTTGTTCTAATTCCCTGCAAAAAATCACCGTCTCTATAAATAAATAGCAATTAAAAATCGATGTACAGGGTATCCTACCAAGCTGGGTCATTAGAATTTTTTGAGCTTCAAGTAGGAATTTGATTTTGAAACTTGCAGAGTAGTCATGGCCGATTATGATTTATTTAAAGAAAATATTTTTAGCCTAATAGCACTTTTGGTATACTCTTAGTTTAAATGGAATGGTGTAACTTTTATATACAGTATATTGTTTGCAAAATTTGTGATGAGTTTGTATTGAGGTTTCCTATTCCTAAAGCTAATAATTTTTGAGATATTTGCAATTTTGTCAAAATTTTGATGTTTCCATTCTTTCCAATAAAATTAAATATCTCATAGGCTATTAGACATTAAGATATTCTACTGCTGTGGATGCAAGTACACGGTCATAGGTGTTGACTACGACAGCGATAATTAGAATATCCTATACAGGCTGATCAGAAACTCATGTCCAATATGGATATCTTTAAAGTAAATATACTTTTTTTTTCAACGTGGTATTTTTCAGTGCAGCATTGAATGCAGCGCAAGATTCTGCATCGATTAGCATTAAGGTTTAGTGTACCTATTTCTGATAGTTCTTGAAATATTCACACTTATTTCATAAAATCGGCAGAAATATACCAAAGTTTAGATAATATTTTTTTTAAATAGATCATAGTCGGCCATGACTACTCTGCAAGTTTCAAAATCAAATTCCTACTAGATATTTGTAAAATTCTAAAGAGTTCAGTGGGACAGTCTGTATAACCTTACCTTGTCGTATGTCACAGAAGCACTCGGAATGTTAGAATTAGTTTAAAAGTTGTTTAAAGTAGGGTCCAGGGTCTTGTAATTTCGATGCATTTACAAGAACTTTATAACTGCATTGTAACACTATTAATTAACCGTTTGTGAATCACATTTTCTCTGTATATTGTTGTAATCGCTTTATAAAACCTTCTTAATATTTTTTATCAATAGAGTCGTTAACGTCTAAACGGTTAGGTTAATAAATTGAATAACAAAATTCCCCATCAACCTTCAACATCCTTGTCTTAAAGATCACGTAAGTTAACTTCTTGTTCGAAATGAATTCCCTTATTGCGATGAAAGCAATCAATTTTCTGCCTGGCGTGATACCATCTATTCATGCCGCTGTTTTAAATAAACGAAATGGAAGCCAATCCCTCTGCCGGCAAGAAATAATTTATTCGTCTCTCTGTTTTCTAAGGTGGCGGGGGTTGAGTTATCCAGAAAAAACTGGTGACAAAACGTTAGCTTAGGCGAAATAAAGTCGATGAAGATGGGAGCGGCGTCATTTCTTCGCAACCTTTTAGCCTTATCAGATTTGAAAATTAATTTAATTTGCAAGTTAATAGGGCCAACCTTGACGTTGGAGTTCGTTCCTAGCGTCTTGCATATTCAAGGTCCACCGGGTACGTTCTGCTTACAGCCCAATTACGTGGTGATAAAGTATATTAAAACATTGCGTCATAGTCTATTTTGAAATTTGACGCGCTATTTTGCGTATCACGAAAATTCTTGTCTGGTAAACATTCACATTGACGTGGGTGTTTCATGACCTTTCTTCTTTCGCTAAATGAAATTTCAAAGCATACTTAGTAATAGAAAGAATAGATTTTTAATAGATTATTTTTTGTTTCAGGTAAGCAAGATAGAGTACTTACCTACATTCCGTCCCATCGTCTATCCGAATCAGTGAAACGTAACATAAGGTGATGTATTAAGAAAAGTTAATACCTGCCACAAATGTAAACAAATAGGAGGAATTGAGGTACATTTAACCAGTGTTAATATTAATATTAAATGCTATACATGTTTCTTCAAGCTTTTTAAGCTGTTCTGGCCACTACTTCAGCATAAACGGTCACAAAATAAAGTGGTGTTGAAAACACCCATTGCTATCAGATTTTATTGCTTTTATTCATTCAGTTGGGAACAATGTTGCTCATCCTAATAGATTGTGGTCCTATGTGCGTAACCGTAGACGAAGTTATGAATCCCTCGTCGTAAGAAGCCCTTACAAGCACGAAGAACGAGATAGTTAGGGCATATCACCCGAATGCCCGAACAGAGATGTTAACAAAAAGTCATATAATGAAGGGAAGTGCATGAGAAGGTAAATTGACATGGGGCACAATAGGGTTTCTGGCCGAGTTGCCTTTTTCGGGTTACACGCGCCCATGGATAAAAAGAAAAACCTCAGCACGCGATTGTCAAAACTTACTCAAAGATTTGAATAGATTGTCAGAATATGGTCGGTATAAACCTAAATTATAATAAACGTAATTCCTCGCAGTTCACTAGGAATAATAATATAATTAACTTTCAATATCAACTTGACAATTTTGCTTTGAAACGTATTGAACGGTTATTTTTGGTATGAAATTGTCGTTTAACAATCATGTTGAGTATGTTGTTGGAAGTTCTTTTGGGAGGCTGGATTTCATTTTAAGATTTCTAAGTTTTAAATCTGGTAGTTTATTTGATGGTTATCTAGAGCCATATGCGCACCTTAATATAATTCTCCTTTAGCAAAAACGAAAGATTCTTGATTGAATGATTTTAGTTGGTGATTTCCAGTAACTTGGACGTTTTTCTTATCTCTGCCTATTGCTTCTAGGGTACAATAACAAAAAAATTATTTAATGTCACTTTTAATATGTAATCCTCAGTACTAAAGGTTTCGTGCCTTTCTATTCCCTGATTTGTTTTTTCACTTATTTATTCATTCAGCCTTTCAGTACTCTTTCCCTGACTCCATATATTTTTGCTTTTGTGTTGTACAATTTCATGTATTTTCTTATATTTATTGTGAAATTTATTTGGAGTACGTAGTAATTTACCATATTTTTACATGATGCATTTTTTGTTGTTTTGGACTGGTCAAATAAATCAATTAAAACATATATTTTCCATCAACATTTTGGTTTTGACTGATAATATTTATTGTTGACTTATGTGTGAATACTTTAATGGTGTTAAAATAATATATAAGTTACAATAGACATTACACAGAAGCAACGTTAGAAGTGAAATTAACAAAACAGTTTATTGCTTTTATTTTATTAATTTAACAAACTCAATAAGTTTATTTTAACAATAAATTTTGTTTAACTAAGAATAACAATTAAATCAAAGTTACAGTTAATTTAATACAATGGTGATGTTGCAATTACTTCTCCCAAATCAAATTTCTACCTTTCTAAACATTAAACTTGCAGATACAAAATTTGAGTCAATTCTGATGTATGGTTCTCTATAAACTCCTAGTATGCGATTCACCTTGAGGCACCCGGTATAATATACTGTCTAGAGATAATTTACACTTCACATTATGACAATATGTCGCGATGTTATATACCTATGCAGAATATCATGACACCTGAATAATACCCCTTGTAAAGCCAATTAAATGCCCGTATAATTTGCTGTAACAATATAAGATAATTAACTGAAAACGGTTCTGTTTGGCTCAACATAAATTTGCTAATTTAACGCATTAATATAATATCTCTCTAAATAACAGGTTATACTTGTTATTTAACAGCTATCATTTGCTGGGTGTATTCATATTTTCGTATTTTTGTAAATTAATTTAATGTTCAACGAACATTTCATGGTTAACACTATTTTATGGTTTGAATAAACCGTTACCTTATTCATATACAACCCAAAGAGTGTACTAAATCAACGCATTTTGCGTTGACTGAACAAATACGAGCCAAATACCAAGTGAAGAACTGATAAAAGAAACCTTCAACCACGCGTTAACGACAGTAGCTTTTAATATTTTATGGAAGAATAAAGAAAGAAATGAAAAATCACGAGATCAGTCATTAGCTTTGCAAAGATTCGTAGTATGGAAGAGCACGTCGCCTTCAGTTTCATCTTCTGAAAAGGTGCACTGCCCTTTCTCTACTCTCTATGTATGCCAATAAACTTAGTTTAATTTTTGT
Organism: Protaetia brevitarsis; assembly: GCA_004143645.1. NCBI lineage: Eukaryota > Metazoa > Arthropoda > Insecta > Coleoptera > Scarabaeidae > Protaetia > Protaetia brevitarsis. The sequence goes on from RXPK01004263.1 coordinate 6,446, forward strand.
GTTCTTTGAGAATGGTAGTGTAATAAAAATGTTTCCAGTGATAGCAATTATCATCAACACATATTTTGAATGCTTACCTTCAGTTTCAATCATTAAAACCTGCTTACATATGCATTACCTCTCTCACAAACAACCTGCGTTGATGCATAGGTAATAGAAATGTGCGGATACTAGATATGTATGTATGTTCGCATTGGGGCTTTAAACATGCCGTCTGTAGCGCGTCTATGGCGGCTCCAACAAACGAGTTTCTGACTTGAGAAAGATAGGTATTTGAATAAAATATGTATTTTCTGAAACACCATGCGAAAATTTACACGACCGGTTGGTACATCATTCGCAAAAAATAAAAAGAAATTCCTTGGTACGTTGATTATAAATTCTTCCCTGTTACTTCTTCGATACCTCTTACTCTGTTAAGACATCTTTACTGAGTCTGGCAGAATACCATTTGATTCTAATGCATGTAATTTCGCTTTGGATGTATCTTCAATGAATGAGAGGATTTTTTTTCAAACTCTGAATATACTATATTATATTCATCTTTAACAACGGGCAAGTCAGTGCGTTGCAGATTATTACAGAATACTGGAATACACTCCTTCAGATTTTTGCGACTAGCCTCTTGCTGGGAAGGAAAACGACAGAAGAGTGTATTCTAATATACTGTAATCAAAAAAATAAAATAGTATAAATGACCGTACTGACATTGCCTTTCTTTCAAAAATCTATACGTGGCCTCGGTACTATAATTTTCCAATCATACAAGGATTGATTGGAAAATCAAGAATCGAGAAATCCTGTAAGAATTAAGAAACTATGCTAGGTGTATTGCGCATATGCAGGGTTAGTTAGTTTTTTATCTTGAGACAACGGAATATCTCTAAAACACTGCATCAAATCAAAAAAAGATCTTAATAAGATTTGTTATAATGTGGGGGGCTCAGTGAATGGTGCCGAACTTGTAACCCACCCTCACTCCACCAGGGGAAGGACTTTGAAATCTTAAATGGGAACCCCCATTTTGTATTGGAGATTCGGATTCTATGCCATCAAGTATGTAGTTTTTGTTTGAAACTTTTATTCAAAACATGATTTTGTGTTTTTTTTATTTTAACATAACCTAACATTTCAAAAAGTCATGTGTTCGAAACTGTGTTCCTTCACTTCAGCACATTTATTTATTCGCAATTGGAATGCTATTCAACGATACAAAACCGTACTTTATTCAGTACTTGACAAGCTGTGAATATTTACACATTGTCCGATCTCCATTTAGATTATTAATTATTAATCCAATACAAATTAGTAAGTGCTGAATATTTGAACAGTAATGGAGACTATAACATTAAAAGAGAGAACTGAAATGATTTACATCTATGGAGAAAAGTGGTGAGGAATATCGATGATGCCTGTTAATATTTATTCACAACGTTTCCCCGACAAGTGCGATCGCGCGCTTATTTTACCGAGTCTTTCAACAGTTCTCTAGCGAAGGAACTGTACAGCCAAGAACACGTAATCGCTGAAAAACAATTGCTGGAGAAAATAATGAAATCGCGGTATTAGCTGCATGTTAAAATAAAAAAAAACACAAAATCATGTTTGCTTGCTTCTCTTTTTTGTGGGGAATTGAGTTCGGCACCATTCATTCAGTGAGTCACCCTGTATATAAACGGTCCCATTTTGAAAAAGAACGTCATCTTTGACGTGAATTATTTTCGAAAAGACAAAAGAACAATTGGGCAGCGCGGTAGACACCTTATATCCCCAGACTATTATTTCTTTATATTTTAAATATTATGATAATTTGAATTTTTTGGGAAAGAGAAATTTAAATGAGAAATAGTAAATAAATTTCATCCAAATTGTAATATGAAAACATAGGTTTAATGTTATCATTAATTCTAGATTGAGAATGAATGATCTATTGAGAACTATTGCACAAAACAAATAAAATGAGTAGAAATTCTAGTTACTTCGCTCCGGTAACCTCAGATGAAGTAGAGGAGATTGTTATACGGATAAAAAGCAAGGACACGCGGGATCACTACGGTATTTCGACGAAACTCCTAAAAGCTGTTGCTCCAAGTATTATCAAACCACTTGTCACTGTTATGAATAACTGTCTATCAAAAGGCATATTCCCAAATGAACTAAAAATAGCGAAGGTAGTGCCTATATATAAAAAAGGGAACATTGAGGATGAGAGTAATTACAGGCCAATATCAGTTTTGCCTGCGTTTTCCAAGATTTTTGAAGATGGCTGTTGCAGATACGATTAGGCAGTTTTTTGATAACACTAACATAATCACTAGTGCCCAGCATGGTTTCCGTAAGAATAAATCAACTGCAACGGGATTAGGAGAAATAATGAATGCGATGATGACAGCACTAGATAATGAGGAGTACGTCGAATTAACATGCTGTGATTTAAGCAGTGCGTTTGACACCGTTGACCATAGATTATTGTTGGATAAACTATACTACTATGGGATACGAGATAATAGCCATAGTCTACTGGAAGCATATCTAGAGAATAGGCGTCATATGTTGAGATTGTTAGAAATTAAATCTGCTGTAGTGCCCATTGATTGCGGTGTACCGCAAGGTTCTATTTAGGGCCGTATTATTTATTATTTAACGTAAACGATCTTGACGTTAACATCACGGCGGATTTCGTCTGTCAGTATGCCGATGATACATCGCTTCTAGTAAAGGGACGATACAAAGATAAACTCATAAAAAGAACACACAGTTGGTTAAAGAAGCAGAAACGTGTTTACCTCCACAAAACTTAAACTTAATACAAATAAAAACAAACACACAATGATTATAACTGGAAAAAAAGTAGCTAGTAGTGTCAAACTGCTAGGCATCCAAATAGACAGTAAACTGACGTGGTCGAAAATTGATGACAAGTAGCTAGAAAGTTGACTGCCGCGATTTATTGTGTGTTACGTATAAAAACGGTGTCTACTCACCAGGGCCGCCAAGGATGGGTATTCTCGAACTTGGCATAGTTAAGCTGCCGTACCGGGTACGAGTTTGGCGGAAGTCTTCCGGAGCAACGTATTATGGAAGCCACTAAAATTTCTTCGCCAAAATAAAAAAACAAACTACTGCTGACTCCTCGAAAGTCTTAAAAGACTTACCTGTCATTCAGGGTCCGCCGGCTTCAGTGGAGACGGGTGTGGGTTACAACAGAGATCGAAACCAAAAGCGCCGCACGCTTTTAAAATATACCCTGTCGAGGCGTCCGTCAAAACGGGAAATTCGGGATAGTAAGAAGAGGGAAATCACCTAACAAAAAAAAAAATTAACGAAACTACGAGTTTGCTTGGTAAATGTAAATAACAATTTATTGTAAAGTTGAGTATTAGCTTAATGTAAAAAAAAAAACATAATTGTAAAATATTTCAAAAAAAAAATAACGAGTGGGTTAAAATATTGTACTTTCACCCAGTAAAACTTTAGGTGACAAAATACAGAACGCAAACAGTTACTATAATGATTAGGCCTCGAATTAATATCGAGTTTCTAAAAAAGAAATAAATGATACGCAACAAAAGTTACTATAGTAATCTTATTTGACAACATCGGAGGGTGTTCGTACGCGTTACTTGATGATCACCAATGCATTAGCGTAACATAAATCTACAATGATGAGTTTAAAACTCAGTCGCATCCGACGACTATAAACGTTTATAAAAGTATAAATATATATTACAAACACTCGATACCCAAAAAGAAATAACAAACAAGACCCCGATGCCTAATTGCTACTTTACTCTAATATTTGACTCTACTCCGCAATATTAGACGAGTAAACAAAATAGTACAAAAAAGGTAAATTCAAAGCACAGCCTGTATGTTTCGTCTCCAAGACGTTCTCCCTACGTCTGTTGTCCTCGGAGATACGTGCCCGACTTCCGGTGCTGACGGCCACCAGATCAGGATTTACGGATCTGACTCCAGGCTTGGTATACTCGTAAGAAGCGGTGAAATTTTAGGCGGTGATTATTCCCGGAATGCAGGCTCAGATGGGTTGAATCAAGGATCCAATTACGGAGTACAATCACCCCATCCAAATTAGGCAACGGTAAAAAATGCCATTATAGGCCCACAGCATAAAATAATATAACAGAAAGTTAACCCGAAGGTAATCGTTTCAACCTAAGTCTTAGAGAACGTAAAGAGAAAGAAAGTTACTCATACCTTGCGTCCAAGGGTTTAAGAACACCACACGAGTTCAGACAACACGTGGTGGTGCATCATCGAAGGTCGTCTGACTGCCAAAAATCCGCCTAAGCGATACGAACCGCATACTCATAACTAGAACTCGCCAAACCATCAAATAAATTACGATTCAACCAGCAGTGCACGAATCGCCCTAAAATCGCATAACTCAAAATGCGTAAATACAACACAGCAAAACGGCAATTGCGGACGAACCAATCGCAGCAATTAGACCTGCGATTGAGTATATAGAGCCAACACGGGAGTGTCTAAAACGGAAGATCGTTTCGAACCTTTTCGAAAATTGACGATTCTGAATAATCAATCCGGAAACGACGTAAATTAAATCCCACAAGGCAAAGCGCTCCTAAACAAACCCCTAGACTAATGCAAATACTCGCAGATAAGATAACGTGAAGAGAATTTAAAATGAAAAGTGGTAAACCCTGACTTTACCGAACAACAGCAGATAACTTCGGTCGCCCTGTCAAAACATGACAAGTGAAGTAAACAACCAAACAAGCGAGGTCACCAACTCTCCCAGGAAACAGAAGAAAGTATGGAAAATAAAAAACGACCCGAGAAAAGGCACGTAAAATAAGACTGAACAAAACACAGATCGGAAGTACCGGTAACGGTAGTAAATGAGATAAAACTCAATGCTAAACAACCATCAACTTCTAGTGACAATACCACAGCAAAACTCGAGAGATACAGAATGTACACGTAAAGCGACGTATGTCCACCAAGGTTATACAATAAAGAACGTTAATAGGTGACAGGAAAAAAATAGAAACGTACAAACAAAGGAGACAAGCGTTTTACAGTTATCTTCATCCTCCAAAAAACGCGTAAATAAGGATTCTGTGTGAACCTTGAAAAAGAGCAGTCCTAGTAAACAAGCATTCGTCGGAGGGATACTTACGCTCCAAGTGTAGAATATAAGTTCCATTATGTAATAAAACCAGCAGCGTTAGTAAAAATGGCGATAACAATTACGATACCCGCACTAGATAACAACTTAAAGTGCTTATTATCAATCAAGAGAACTTATTGAATAATGGCTTTTATAAATAGATGGAATTCTACTTGAGTTTTGCTAATACTCCACTTTGTTATCTCGTACTAATTTACTTTACGCATATGTATTGTTTTCATTATTTATTATGTACAGTGTTAATTCCATGTATATTTGTTGACATATTATTGTATTTTATTGCAAATATATATATATGATGAATATGGAAGGCATTCGAGGGAACACTACCCTCGAATGCTTCTCATCTGATGCTCCTAGCATTTAAGCCTTGCGCCTCTTAAACAATTATGAATATAAATGTAATGTTGTCATTTTATGATAATGTTTTTTTAATCATTACAATGAGTGCAAATTATAAAGTTATGTATGTAAAAACTAATGCAGGCCAATTATAAATAAGAAGGTGAGAGTCAAAAGAATAAGCATTCGAAATATCAGGTCACGAAGATTAGCCAATAAATTACCTGTAAAATTTGATGACTTTTCGTACATGTTGGTTTTCCTACATTAATAGAATGATTTGAAATACATGCCTCATAACAAGATATAATAGGGACTATAGAAAAATCGTCAATTCGAATATTTATCCCCCCAGGAGTTTAGCAGAAACGATGATCTGTACAAGAAATATACCCTTCATTGGTATCGCGGTGATTCTGGATGCTCCCTTACAGTTCATTATGAAGTTAAATTTTTACTTGTGTATGCGTTGAGAGTGCAATTTCAGTAGTATATAAAGCAGTACATACATATAAGATTACGATGGTATAACGTTCCAAGTGCTAATTTAATATGCGTTTTTTCTGATGTTTTATTCGGCAAACAAAAGAACATCACCACGTTAAACGGACTTGAACTTGCACAAGGTCGAGCGAAAAACATCGAATGCAGTAATTAAATACTGCTCGCAACGAGTGCCAGATTTTATCTCGCTTTTTATCATACGATAAAATCGGATACATTATATTTTACGTATTTGAACCATTATTAAGTTCACTTGCCAGTTTCCAATCTTTACGTATGCGGGTTACGTTATGGCGTAGGTTAACTTACTATTGTGGTTTGGTTGAAACAACGTGCGCCGAACTTTCCACGAACCGCCACCACGGCCGATGCGATGTAATAACAGGTTAACGTGACATCAATCCATCAGCGCGCGGGATTTTATCATTGGACCGCGCACTACGCAATGTGACGTGTGCGTTTTTCCGATGCATTCGAGCCGATAATCCGTTCCGATATCCGAGTGTAGTGTGGCATTATCTTCAATGCAACTCGAATCCTTTGTGGAATCCAAATGTTCCGACGAGATCGACGCCTTACAGCAAAATGTTCAATGGCTCGTTGTAGATGCAAGATGCGACTCTGCCTATTCTAATGAAAATTAGAAACAATGGGCAAATTGAAATCGACTGTTTTGCTTTTGTTCTGTTGTAGCGCCCACGGATGATGTTCTGTTATATACCAGTAGTTCTTAAACTTTTTAAGAATCAACAGTTGCATCTGAAGTTAAGTTCTTAAGTTAGAAAAATGTGCTTCTACTTTATTATTTAAGAAATATACAGGCTGATTTCAAAATTAATGCGCACCATTGCTATTTCTGTTATTATTGATTCCAGAAAGTAGGTTAAATTAGCAAAGTGTTAGTGTTTTTAACGGTGATTAATATGCAGTATAGAAAAAAAGCAATTGCATAACGCATTTCCGAGAAATTTTGAAATGGATATTTTTTTTTTAAATTGAACACCCTGTATATTGTTAAAAAAAATTAAAAAGATATTTTAATTTATGATACAAAAGTTTTAATACAAGATCGTCTTAAAATGAATAATAAAGAAGTTAAGGTGGATTTTAGTTGGTGCCAAAGATACACTTTCATTATGTAAAATTTATAGCAGACTTGTTTCACTTTAAGCCAAAACAAATAATATGTTGTTTGAAACTGGTCAGCGAAACGATCACAACGAGTTTAATCTTTTGGCGTTAATTTATTAAGAAGTGTTATTTTCGTTTGTGTTTTTCGCTTGTAATTATTATTATTATATTATTACTAGTATCTTGAACATTTTTCGTTATCTTTCGTTGTTCAGTGTTAGATAATATCTCACTATCTGGCATTTTCTCATTTGAAGAAATGCAATATGCTGGAAGCATACCTATATTGTATGCGACAAAAATTCAATAAGGATTAGGGAATATTACGCAGAACAATATCCGCTACGATAGCAGCCAGATCGACGTTACTTTCGAAAATTTTACAAACAATTTAGACAAAATGATTGCGTATTTAAGAAAAAGAAACAAAGAAAAATATCATTATCAACGAAGAAGTAAAAATTACAGTGTTAGGGTATTTTGAAGCCCATTGCGAATTTTCAATTAGAGATTCCACTAACTAATTGTGTTTAAGTTATGCATCAATTCACAGAATTTTAAAAAAGCATAAGTATTTCCCAATTAAGTGCCGAACCTCACAAATGTCACATTAACTTAAATCTACCCTAGCTTCTTTATTATTCATTTTACGACAATATTCTATTAAAACTGTTACATCATAAATTAAAATATCTTTCACTTTAACTTAACTTTATTTATGAAAACTAAATTATTACAATCATCCTAACCCGTCCACCTAAAAGGTACTCACGAGGTACCTATTCTAAGTACTATATGGTTCCATAACATTGAAATGATCCTACTCTAACTAAATAACTTCCTATGATTTTTAATAAAAAATATAATACAGTAGCTCGCGACCATACGAATATACTTTTGAAAAATGATAAAAAAAAAGTAAATGTGATAAGTTCACATAATCGCGAGTCTACTGTAAATCAGTCAGCTATCAGTTGTTATTAAATGCGCCCATGGAACGACTTTCGTTATCTCCAGCATTCCCAAGGCACTGATTATATATAATATACTTATATAAAACAATGGCCACGGAGTAAGGGAAACATGGCAAAAACTTACTCTGGGAGGATCTGGGAAGAAGTCCCAGACCTTATTACTGATAGCCACAAATTATTATTATCCTTCTGAGTGCCGAAGAGCAGCCCCCCAGTCTCCTCAAATTCCGACAGCCTTGCCGTTCTCACGTAGCTGCTCCCTTTTCACGCATTCAGAAGTTGAACAGGAAAGATGATGACCTAAAACAAACAAACAACAGCAGTACCTATTCTAATACTTAATAGTAACTTAATCCTAATTTTCTAACCAAGAGTAATTAAATAAATATTTATATTTTAAATATTATAGTTTAACACCAATTCCGACACTAAAGAGCATAAAATATCATTTATAGCGTGCTACCCTACTAACTATCAAATATCATGCCGTAGCCTATCTAGTTCTTTAGCAACATTAATAAAAATTCCACCATTCGATCGACTCATTATTCTATATCTGTTCGCGTCGCGGCAATTTAACCCCTAGCTATGCCCTAACCTCCGTACGCGACGCACTCATCAGTGAGTGGACATCAAATAAGACATGCCCCGCTGTATCTACCCCACACACTCACAAAGCGAATCATTAACCCTACCAATTCTACATAAAATGATTTAAAATTACGTACCTGTTATTAATTCTAACCCTGATACGATAAATTAACCTCATGTCCCTAAAACGTGTAACGCTACCGATAAATTTCCTAGTCCAAATTTCAAAATTTCTCGGAAATGTGTTGTGCAATTGTTTTTTTCGTATACCCATATTGGTCAGCGTTAAAAACATTTATACTTTACTAATTTAACATACTTTCTAGAATCAATAATAACAGAAATAGTAATGGTTGCATTTAATTTGAATCACCTGTTACTAGAATTCTATTGACTCTAATACGATTTCACACTAAGTGATTCCTGTGGTATGATACCATAGACAAGGATAAATATATAGATAGAGCTTCGGGATGCGCAGCGTTCGGTTATGATGGAGGGCCGCCATTTTGATGTATGACAGGGCCATAAGAAAACGATAAACATAAAACAAGATGTAACGGTAATATTTTAAAATAAAAAAACAGGTAAAATCCTCGTACTTCGCTTTAATACTATTGTTATACTACATACATGAAGAAAATCATATTGTTTACAGGTGAAAAGGCATTATAGCGATATTTAATACAAATGAATAAGCCAATACTTGAAATTTGAAGTTTTTAGATCATTTAATATTTTTGGGATGTAGTAAATACACTATGTTATATGACATTTCATCATTAGTGACTAAGCAATATAAATTCGTGTCATTTCTTTCTTATTAATTTGCCTTGCAGTTCTTGCGTCACATTTTCGGCAAATTATAAAGCTATATTTTACAATAACACTCGATGATCATCTTCGTTAATAAGATCGGATGTTCTTTAAGGATCTATCTCCAATATGCTGAAATATGAAATTTCGGATCAGCTGGTACCTGAAATAGAATAGGTATCATATCTATGTTTTGGGTGAACAGTGGAGAAATATCTTTATTCTCTCGTTGCGACAGTTTATATTTATTACGTTAAAGGAAATAGAAGTAGGTTCAGAATCTTACAAACCCTTTTTTTATTAGTAAAATACTAATGGTTACATGTTTCGAATGTTTTAACCATGACCTGCTTGATGACTGCTTTATACGGCCTGTCGAATCAAGAGTTGCATGTGTTCACCGCTGGCGCCACTTACCCGAGTTTTTTTCGGGAAATTGCTCACCCTTCGATTGCAGGATTGTGACAGCAAAATGTCAATCTAATTTAAATGAATGTCACATTGACAAGTACCAAAGTTAAAATCACTCGAAATTATTCTAAAGGATATGTTTGCTTCGTTAAAAACCGACTTATTAAGGCTTTGAAAGTTTTATTTCACATCTTATTAGTTATTTCAGTCATATAATTATTTGGTTAATAATTTTGTACTATTTAGTTTTGATATAAACCAGGTTGTAATCAGCTGTGTCCTCCATTACTATCATTTTGACGTGTCAAGAAAGGAGTTCCATGCTCCCAAACGTCATGCAGATGTCACTACTTACCGGAATCTGGTGTAACATTCAATTCAATGTAAATTTTGATGATTCGACAGGCCGTACAAAGCAAACTGTCTAAGTTATCAAGCAGGTCGTGGTTCAGGCTAAAGAGTAAAAAAAAAAAAAACTTGTTGAATGTTGAACGTTTAATTAACTTCTTAGATGGATAATTTTGGGATGCAGTTGAAGATTTTCTTCTTAATATGCAACAGAATATGTATTTGTAGTTAGATAGTGCATCAATCCACAACGCAAGAATTATTTGTCAATAGTTGAACGAAGATTTTCCAATGTGCTGGATAGAAAGAAAGAGTCCTTTTGAATTGTGGCCTCTGAGGTCGCCTCGATTTTTGTTTTTGGGGAATGGTAAAAAATAAGATATACATACAAAAGAAGGCTCAGAAACAGAGATGAAATTAGTGTCACAAATATGTCTTGACATCAGCATCTCAGAATTGCGACGAGTAGCTAAACACAATTGTAAGAAAATTAAAAAGTTTAATCGAATAGGCGGAGGATTAGTTGTAAGAGACTGCATTCATAATTAATTATTTAATTTTGAGAATTGTCATTTCAATTATTTCTTTTAATTAATTGAATTACTAAAAGCTACCCATACACCTAAATCTATTTTTTAATAAAATTTTTGCTTTCATGGGACTATTAAATTGAAAATGTAATACTAAATTTCCGTACACTTTAGCACACTAGTATTAAATTAAAAACTGTATTAATTGTGTGGAATGGACAAAAGTAATTTGACATTAAATTAGACACTAATGTCAAACTTTTCGCTTCAATATTACACCGATATCTAATCGGAAACTGAACTTGTAAATTTAAAAAAAAAGACATATATTGTACTTGTATCAGGGTGCTATATTTTGCGGCATCTTGTGCAAAGTGTTTTTGAATCAGGTCCTCTGTCACTACTACGTTCCCGCACTTATGACGTTGCATTACGAATTTTACATTTTTACTTTACATTAAAACTTTACAAAGCTACCCTAAAAACCCCACAAAAACGTAAGCTAAGAATGATGAATCCATGTCTATAATAAACCATTTTCCCTATGCTAAGTCTAGTGAAGACTGACGCATTTGATTTATGATTTTAATTATTATTATTATCATGGTTAATTGAATGACATACAATATACAATATAACATAAATTTTATTGAATTATGCTATGCTACATGCAGTGCAATAAGCCGTGAAAATAATGGACGAAAATTGCTAAAAAATCAGTACAGTAATGACTATTATAGTGTAGTCGGCATTTCAGTAGTTTGATTAAATTCGGTAGCAATTAATATTTTTTTTTAATAAAGATCTAAAATAAATCGTTATGCGTTATTTATCAACCACTTAAAGGCGAGATAAACATGTAAGTGAATAACGGAAATCTCACGTATCACGTGTAACTGTATAATTATAACGTTTACAAGACAAGAGTACAAGAGATTTTTTTTAAATTGCATTACCAATGCATTTATTTAACAGCGAAATACGAGGGAATAGAAAATCCACAGTTCAGGTATGGATGTGCCAGGCGTGTGGTTAAGTGAAAAACATAGATAAGTAAGATCACCGTGCGGAACGAATAATGTATCAGTTTTAGAGTAAATACTCGTAGCGTGTAAAGTTTACAGTTCGCCATGCTAACATGCTCGCTTTTCCTGGTTATTTATAAAGCCGAAGCCGACGTCTTGCATTTACATTAACCCTTTTGGTCGTTGAGCGTTATAAAGTGTTGTTGTCACGGGAACTACGTCGGCGATAGTCGAAATTGTGTAAACACATTTATTATGGACGTTGCGATGAGGCCGCTAACATTTACTCTCTTGTACACACTTTTGTATTAGAATCAAGCACGGGCATTAAATAAAACCGCTCGATATGTAATCTTCTCACACTACCAGCCTGGGATTTACGTTTAGAGTGATCTTTTTAAATAAATCGTCCCGTTCCCTTCGGCTTAGTGTCAACGTGATTGGCCTTGATTCTGATACATCGAATTTATCTCGTCTTGTTTGTATAATTTAGAAGTTTAGAGGGTTTGCAGATGTGACATAAATACCTAGTCTTCCACGAATGAATAAAAAGGCATCGTTATTTATTAATACCATAATGTGAAACGTTTTTGCATACAAGACCCATTCCATCACCCACCGCTTCTGAAATAACAGATGTAGTAACAAAACAGTTTAGACTAATCTTCTAGTACAACGTGGAGATAATAATAATGTAATAACTATCGCCCCTAAGGCTGGCTTCCCAAAATTACGCCCCCACAAAGACTGTTGCCGTGGACCAGAAAATTGAGCTGTGGAGGCAGAATGAATTGCTTGGTAGGTTCAACATACAAAACTGAAGATTTTGTATGATAAGTATGTATATGCATTAATGCACTTTTTAATTTAATTTATTCTCTTATGGGTGTTAATTTTGACCTTAACTTCTTGCCTGGGTATTATGCGAACTGTGAATGTCTAGAAAAGTAGATCATTTCGTACTATCTGAAATGACCAACCTATTCTTTAATTATGGGTCTTGGAGGAGTAGGTGTGGCTCTTCAACGACTTGGAAATTCTGAAGCAGCTATAAAAGGACCGGTAGCAACTGCAGGTACAATTGGGCCTAATAATTGTCTCTGGAAATAATGGGGATGTTTTAGGCGGATCGATCCATAATGGTGTTGCATCTGCTGGATATTGGGGTGTTTGGATTGAGGTAATATGAAATTATTCCTACATATAACAAATGAAATTTAAAATACTAATATTAAGCGTGATTCGATATTACTAATTACAAAATTTTATCATTGGACTTATTTTCCTATAATTTTCTATTGACGCTTTTAGTACCTGAAGATGGCAAACACCGAAATATTTAATATAGAATATCTGATAATACAAAATTGGATGGAAGGGCATAATTTTTCTCTTAAACCATAGATAGAATTATGTTTATAGACTTCAAAATGTCAGAAAACGAATGCTGACCAAACTTCCTGGTGTAAAACACAATATAGGTAAACTAAAAGAAATAAGTCTTTAATCTAACCGATCTTTTTTTTTTTGTTGCCGTGGGAACTGTCTGACATGGAGTCTCTTGGATTTTGTATTTAGTCTTCCATTTCTTTTACCTATCAAATTATGCCAGTCATTCTAGAATCCTAGCATCCTGCACTAATCTGCACAGATCTCTGGCTGGTTGATCGAAGTAATCCTCTGGGTGCATTTTTGGCTTGCGAAAAATTACCTATGTTCTTGCGTCCAGAGTCTTGCATTCACACAGAATGTGATACGCGTTCTCTGTTCTCTCATTACACAGTCTGCACTATAATCTCCAGTGTTGGTCCCATTTTTCTGTAGGTGTTCTTTCAGTGTACAGTGTCTTGCTAGAAGACCTGTCACGATGCGAAGTTGATTCCTACTGTGCATCAGTAGTTCTTCAGCTGTCTTTTTTTGATGGTCTTGTAATAAAGGTTCAACCATCAGTTTGTCTGGTTGTACTATTCCAGTGCTTTTTTTGTTTCTTTTGACACAACTTTTTACCCGCTCTGGTGCTGTGTTTTTAGACAGTTCTAGAACAAGTTATGGGCCTATATATGAAGCAGATGATCCCATCCTTGCTAACTCATCGGCTTTTTTGTTTTCTGCGATATCTGAATGTCCTGTCCATCTGTAAGGCTATTCAGTGCTAGAATACATTTTCAAACCAGTTTTTGTTGTATCTGGGGGTTGAATAGTGTCCTCAGTATTGCCTGGCTGTCTGTAGCAATATGGATCCGCTTACTTTCCATAAGCTTTCTCATTGATTTCAGTTGCAGAAGCAATATTGCGTATGCCTCTAGTTGAAAAACCGTGGCATATTTTTGATCTGTCTTGAAACTAGATCATTTCACTGAACTTGTCTCTGTAGTTGGATCGATTCCAGCTTATTTGATCTTTGATTTCCACCTCGAAATTTCTGTTGAAAAAGATGTCACAATCATACGGTCTGATCTCATTCCCAAAAGGTTGCTTTTTATATTATAGACAATATTGTAATGCCCCAATCCTGCATATCTGCCACTGGTAGTGCTTGCAATCTGTGATGCCCCATTCTTGCCTCGCCCATTATCACCAAATGGAGAAGAGAGAGGTCTAGGAGGCATTCCATTGCTGCTGTAGGAATAGTCCTCATAGCCCCTGTTAGTTCTACACACGCAAGCCTCTGTATCTTGCTAATTTTAGTTTTAGCAGTTTACTGCTGCACTTTATAGTCCACCATACCATAGATACATAAGTAATCATGGGTTTGACCACCGTGATCTACCCGAATCCACCTAAATTAAACAAATGATTAAGTTATATATATTGCGGTGTTTCATAAGAGGAAAGCTATCGACCATATTAGATGTAATTATTATTTTATGTACACCTGTTTGTAAGTCCAGTATAATTTGGGTTAGTTCGCATTAGTCGTCATGGAAATTGAATATAATTTGTCGTCTGGCAACTGTACGATATCTTAGCATCCTAGGTTTCGACTTTACTTGAATGGGGAGTGACTCAATGTAATTCGTTGAAAATAAATGAGTAAAATCCTTGGATGCATGGGAATTGTCGAAAAGCTGTTTTATTTTTTATCAAGTGTAATTAATTGAACCATATTCCTGTGATATATCTGGTATTGAAGGGGATTTTCTTTGTAAATTCATGTAATTACCTTCGATCTAAAAAATAGAAGAAACGTCAAGATTGTTCGATATTATAAGAAATTTGCTGCGTGTATTATATCTGGGTACATTTTCTATATGGAATCACACATGTCTGTTTCGAATGTAATATATATATGTAATATAATTCTCCCGATCTGAACTCTTCTCTACCAACATCTGACTTGATTTGGATTGTCACTACAAGGATATCCCATTTTGAAGTACTCTGGCGTCTGTGCAAACTGATAAGTGAGGTATCTGGTAAAAGCATTGTTTAAATTTTGTACAAATGAGGATATAATATTTCTGATATTTTGAGGTTACTGTTAATTTTTGTAAGATGATGGTTGAGATTGAAATTTTAATTTGTATACCAACTCATACATGACGTGGTTGGTGGTTTTCTTTGAGAATTCTCATACTCTTTATATGTTTTTGATATAACCTTGTTAATAAATTATACATGTTATTAATAATTACACTGTTTTATTAATGAAAGCTCACTCGATACATTGAATTATTAAGAATTAAACTGGAAATTCAATATTTAACAAAGTAAAGGCATAATAATATACAAGCTAGTGATTTAGGAAATATCAGATGTACAGCCACCTGAGCAACGGGTTCACAACTGAAAAAATAATAAAGAACTACTCATTGGTCAGTAAGAAGGGAGATAACTAGTGCGCATGATCTGGAGTGGTGAACTTTAGATATCTTGGACATACACGGTATTTTATAGCCATCTCATGGATTGGGATTGTGTTGTGTTTATCACTAAGGATATAAAGGAAGGTATCTATAAAGAAAAGGCAGATTTAATTAGAAAGTTGTTTATATTTTTTTGAAAAACAGCCGCGTAAATCTATTATAGAAATATTATCTGATTTATTATAGTAATAATAAGGGACATAAATTTAAAGTCCACGAAATGCGCCAGGTTTGTTTGTTTGTTGCTGAACGAAGTTGCCAATTGTGGAATACACATTAACGCTTCTAAGCACTGATATCTATCTGACGTATGGTATAATCTCCATTGAAATTTTGTCGAACCTGAAGGAGCAGACACTTATTTTGTTACACCAGTTATACTAAAATCAATATAATTATATACACTATAGTCCTGAACACTTGCTCAACTTTGACTCGAGATAACTTTTTGTAACAGCTTACATATATCTTTGCCTAGACTAACCTAACTCTTACACGAAGTTCTCAACTTATATTAATTTATGATGCCTTGCGCAGGACTTTATATGTAACGAATTATGCAAGTATGCGTTTGCCTATTTTTGGAACACATCAGATAATGAGATATACATTGTAGGAAAGACTTTTTTCCAAGACGAAAAAAAGAGTTGTAACCAAAAATCCAGTGTTCCGTGGACACCTTTTTGCCATTTGAAGATAAATTTCGTAGTAGCTTATATTGTCGAATATTCCACATACTTTTATTCATTGATAGTCATTTTACCTCATCTTTCAAAAGGTATATTTGTAGTAAACATTCTAGTTTTAAGTATTCAAATTAACAGCGATAATGTTAGAGTTCCATGTTAAAGATTACACAATTTTAATTAGATGAAAAATTGTGTTTTTCAAAATACTTTAGGAGTATTGGATACCACTATTGGACAAACCATAATTTGTTTATTTTTACGTCGCACTCTGATTACTATCGATATACTAACAAGGTCATTTTATAGGTATCATTAAGGTCAATGAAATAGACGTGTTACAACAGTCCAATTCCCTCGGCTTTCAAATTTTTTCAACCTGACGCACAATGATATTGAAGTGGCAATGTATACTGGTAAAACAATGCAACGACAATCTCACACGCATTAATGTTTGGAATGAGACCTGTTGGTTGAGATGACAACAGCTTTGTTAGGCGGCAGTTACGTTGTCCGGAGGTTTGGTTTCCACGCGGTTGTAAGACATGACATTAAATGAATTATACTATTAGCAAAGTGTGTTACATGTGAATTATTGTAATACTTTAATGGTATTATTACCTCATTACAACATTAAATAAGCAGTAAACATAGCATAGTTGTGAGAAGTGCTAAGCATGCCTTTGTAAAATGGCGTACTTCATTTAAAAATGTATATGAAGTAGGCTTCTCGTAGTACTCTATGAAAAAAGAGATTTAGCCCTCTTGGGATTAATTTTTTTTTTTGCTTTTCGATTTATATTAATTTTTCTAGAAACTAAGCAACACAAAAACAAAGAAATAAAATCTTCATCCCAAACGAGATCACCCCTAGTAAAGATAGGAAACTTGACTGTGCGCGCCACCTGTAATTCTCGCTTAATAATAATCAGTAACTTTCATAACAGTAGATATCTACATTTTTAATTAATGGGAGTTAGAGTCGTGCGATTTGCAGATTTCGGAATTTTATAAATGCTGTCATTCCATTATTTCTGTAACATAAAAATAACAGGGCTAGGTGACACCAGTTGACGTTTGGTATTATTTACGTCATATGTAATGTATACATAAATCAATAAATATATATGGAAAAAAATAGAAAATAAGATGTATATTGCTTGTATGCAATAATTATGATTAATTACCTAAAAAAATATATTGTATCGAAAGGTTAAAACATCGGAAAAAATATCAGTGATTTATAGATATCCTACAATACATCCTGCCCCTTTTCATCCAGAATTTATTTCTTTGACATAAATATTTTGTAACATGTCACATTTTGTTATATATGCATTATTTTTTTTTAGTATAGGCAACCAAGTTTGCTACGTTCGTTTGTTGTTAACTCTTGCTTAATATCGTTTTTTCTAGTGGATATAGTGATTTGTTTTAATTATTTTCATGAGAATACTTCGTATTAAGTTTTATTCTTTCATATTTCATCATTTATCACCGCTTTTCGTCTGTCAGAAAAGGTAAAATATTTTTAGGTTATTTTATATACCTATTTCCTTTTATAAACCTTTTTAAATTAATTGAAACCTACACCTACTGTTTTTCTCACTTTTCCCTTACCGCGGCCTTCGTGTATTGTGTTGTTAGTCACTGTCTATAGGCCCGGACAGTGTGAAGCGTATCCTTGTGTTATCCTTTTGTACACGATTGTGACTTTTCGATAGTTTCTTTATCTAAACATCGTGATGAACTGCCTGAAATGTAATAATATCATTGATGAAGCTAAAGACAAATCTATTAAATGTGATGGATGTGATAGACCTTTGCATGTTTCCTGCTCGGAGCTGTCTCCTCATGAACTAAAATGTTATGAGTTAAGACCTAATTCTAAAAGACGTTTAAAGTACATATGCCTGGACTGTGAGCAGGGTATTCATCAAATTCCTAAACTAATCACTATGATTGCCAGCCTCACTGATGATATGAAAAAACTGAAAGAAAAAGTTGATAATGGAAATACTTCTTCCACGATACCACAACACCTTGTTAGTTCCGAAGAAATTATTAGCGAGGTATTGGAGAGAAGTAAGCGTTCTGTGAATTTAATCATCTATGGCTCCCCTGAAACTGGCACTACCAAACAGGAACAGACTTCGATAGATACAGGTTTAATTCAGGGCTTGTTGAATGACTTAGAAGTTCCTGATGAAGTTGAAAATATTAAGCCATACAGATTAGGAAAATTTGATGCAACTAAACAGCTACGCTCGAGGCCAATTAAAATAAGATTGTCGTCCAGTGAGGCTGTTCATCGTGTGTTGAGAAAATTTAAGAAAATTAAATCAGAAGAAACCTACTCTAACTTATCAGTATCGCCGGATAGAACGCCGCGGCAGATTGCATATTATAAAACTATTAAAACTGATTTAAATGCCAGATTGGAGAAAGGTGAAACTGGTATCAAAATTAAGTATGTTAATGGAGTTCCTACTATCATCTCGGAAAACTAAAAATGTCCAGCAGCGTACCTTCTTCACAACGTTCTCATGAAATATCTCCATTGATGAAAACACAATCTTGTTTATTATATTATCAAAACTGCAGAGGATTAAATACAAAAACCAATGAATTTTTTAAAAATGTTTCCGATTATACTTACGACATCATTTGCATTACAGAAAGTTGGCTGTCTAACAACGTGTATAATACTGAATTATTTCCCAGGAATTACAATGTTATACGATGTGACAGACGCTTTGATTTTACTGGAAGGTCAAGAGGAGGTGGTGTCGTATTAGCCTTAAACGACAATATTCAATACACGTGTGTCGACACTTCTTTCTTAACTAATACCATTCCTTTAATAGATATTATTATATGCAAGTGTATATCTCCTTTTAAACTTACTATATGCTTAGTTTATATCCCACCTGATACCTCCGTAGACGATTTGAATCATTTACTAACTTATTAGACAACACTTAATGAATGAATAACACTTTTTTGGGAGACTTTAATTTACCGAACTTTATATCTGAATCGTTTTTTTGTACGAAAACATCAATCTTCTTGGGATTTTTGTAACGTTCTTGGTCTGCAACAACATAATCACGTTCTTAACAATGATGGAAGAATGTTAGACTTAGTTTTATCTGATGATCGTGTTGCGGTTTCAATAACGCATGCAGATTTACCCGTAGTGAGAGAGGACAGTTATCATCCGGCCCTGGAAATTAATGCAAAGCTACTCTTGAACCAGAAGCAACAAAACTTTCCTACATCTACTAACACTAGCCATTACTTCGATTTTCGTAGAGCCAATTGTAATATATTGTGCAATGAATTGTGGAGTACGAAGTGGACACCCCTTCTACAATGTGATGATGTAAACGAAGCTTTGGATCTTTTTTACAAACAACTACATTGTATACTGGCTTTACATGTTCCAAAGAAACAATTTAATTCAGTGGGGCTTTCCTTTCCTGTCTGGTTTACACCTGAAATAAAGCAAAACATTAGAACTAAGCATTACTACAGGAGAAAATGGTTAGCCAGTAGAGACCAATATTATTTAAATGAATTTAAAAGGCTTCGTGCATTAGTAAAGGAGCAAATATCAGAAGCGTATAGCAGTTATGTCAGCCGCATGGAAAATAACATTAAGTCGGATGTATCAATGCTATGGAAATATATTAATCAAAAGAAAGGTAACAGCAGAATTCCGGGTATCCTTCAATATAATAATACTGTGCTGGAGAATCCACAGAACATAGTAGACGCTTTTCGCTGAATTATTTTCTGAAACATATGCTACGGATGATACTGTATCAGATGCGCCAACTTTTTCTTACTTCCCAACTATCCAACTTCCTACAGTAACGGAGGATTATCTGCTTCATGCGATGTCTCGACTGTCAAATAAGAGTACTGCTGGTGATGATTCAATACCGTCGTTTATTGTTAAAGATTGTCGTCGTGGTCTTGCTAAACCACTGTCTATAATAATAAACCTAAGTTTGCGTTCAAATGTGTTTCCGGAAAGGTGGAAGAAATCAAGAATAGTTCCAGTATTTAAGAAAGATAATCCTAACCAGCTTAATAACTATAGGCCAATTTCAGTATTGTCAAACTTCGCTAAGATTTATGAACAGCTACTTTTTGACTGGATATATAATAGTGTTCGAGTTTATCTATCTCCCGTACAACATGGGTTCATAAGTGGACGCTCGACAGTTACTAACTTGGCGACCGTGACACAGTATATTTCTGACACTCTTGACAACCGTAAACAAGTTGATGTAATTTACACGGATTTTTCTCATGCTTTGATACAATTTGCCATCCTATTCTTATTAAAACTAAGTACGTTCGGATTCTCACCTTCTTTCTTGAAACTCATGACAAGTTATCTAACAAATAGATCTGCCTACGTTTGCTACAATGGATTTTTTTCTTCTGAATACAAAATAACCTCTGGAGTGCCCCAAGGATCTAATTTAGGCCCATTGTTGTTTTTATTATATATTGATGATTTATTAACCTTGTTGGACTGTCCAGCCTTGGCGTACCAGACGATCTCAAAATTTACTCAGCAATAGAGGCCCTGACGATGCCGCAGTCCTGCAACGTAATCTTAATATAATATCTAGATGGTGTGAGATAAACAAACTTAGTCTGAACATTAGTAAATGTTTTAAAGTAAGTTATACAAAAAAACCAACCAAAATATACATACTTACATGATTGATGGCGTTCCTTTGGTGGCAAGGACTACAATATGTGACCTTGGTGTAATTTTTGATTCTTGTTTGTCTTTCGTGCCACATATTGAAGATGTATGTAAGTCAGCATCAAAAGCTTTAGGCTTTGTAATGAGAAACTCCAAGGAATTTACTGATATCGCTCTCATAAGAACACTGTACTTTGCCTTTGTAATGTCTAAACTAGAATACGCCAGTATAGTATGGTATCCCATCTACGTTACACACATCCCAAAGCTTAGAACGGATTCAGCGCAGATTCTTGAGATTTATATCGTGTAGATCGCATGGAATATATCCTCCTAGGGGGCCGATCTACAAAATATTATGCATGAATTATGTAGAAATGTTAGGTCTGGCGTGAATATCAAGCGGCAACATTCCTACAGAAATTAATCACCAATAAAATTGATTGCACTTACCTTTTATCAAAAATACAATTTAATGTGCCACGAATTGCTGCCAGATCTAGTGAGACATTTTTCCTTCCGACAGCACGCACAAACGTGCTAGCCAGAGCTCCAGTTACGGTTATGTGTAAAAGCGCAAACAAGTGTCTGCCAGATGTTTTTCAATAGACTTACAGTTGAACGTGTGAAGTATTCATTAATTATTTCCTTTATATGTCTATGTTTATATATATGCCTACGTTTATATATTTGCTTCGTTGCATTTTTGGTTGCATATTTTGTTTATTTTAATTTATGCATATGATTTTTCTATATTAATGTATTGTTGTCCTGTTAATGGTACGCTGTTGGACAATAAAGAATGTTTATTATTATTATTATTATTATTATTATTATTGTGCATATCTTACATGCACTTAGCTTTTAGTTTATTACTATATAGAATTCCTCTGTACTTAGAATATATATGCATACATAAAAGTACGTACATTAAGAAAAATAGTTTCAAAATCAGTGATACTACTGATATCGAATTTTCCGTCATGGCAAAATAGTTAATATTAGTTCCGTACGGGATTTATAGATGGCACACTACAAATCGTATGGTGGTGTCAAGTTTCCTATCTTTACTAGCTTTAATTGGTTGTTACTAAAACGTTGATAAGTAACGAATTGACATATTTTTTTAATCAACAGCTTACATATTTTTTCTATTCGCTTGCTTCGCTGCTTCTGCTTGCATAGTAATTTTAGTCGCTAATTTGACAGTCTTTTTTTTACCTTGCCCAAGGAAAATTCTACTTTACTCGCGTCGTTTACTATCGTATCCGTGCATAAATCTACCCGACTAATTATTCAAGGTGTTGCATTAACTACATCATCTAGAGATCGATGTTTAGCTGTTAATTAAGAAATTCCGTCCGGGAATAAAATGCGAATTAATTAAAGCCGTTATGGCGTCGTCTGCGATATAAATTGTAATTACATCAATCCACAGCCCGTAGTGATTTATTATTTAACTCTTTTCTTCGTTAAACGAGACGCTTAGTATAATTACTAACCTATTTTAAGTTTTCGCGGAAATGGTAATGCGGTGATGTAGATGATGAGAGAAAAATATGCTACAGTTTAAATAAAAGAAAGCTATAAAAATGATCTACCTAATACAGGGCGTATTTAAATAAATGTAAAAGAAAATGCTTTTTTGAGCCAATTCTGTTTTTGCACAAAGATAGACCGCATCAAAACCGTACATTTTTTTTTATTCTATATAAAGAATAAAATGGTTGCAACGATATTTATGAATGTTGTTCTCTAGTAAACATAGACTCAACTGTAATCAATAACAGACAGGAAACCATCCATATTATGACTTTTAGCATCAGTGGTTTTATGAGTTTTATGTGTTAGTTTGTTATAAAATCATATATTTAAATTTCTCTTAGCAAAATTAATTAATTAATTAGTACGTAAGAGTGGCTAAATGGAGATTACTTTTGCGCTCTTGAGTTGTTCAAGATCAAATTTTAATAATCAAAGCGCGGCGGTTTTAGGTTTTTGCGGTTGGTAGGGAAAGCAGCGTGCGAGAGCAGCACGCCTAACAGTGCTATCTCGGTGTTGTAGGTGTATATACTGCTGTGACTGCATGAGTTTACAAATAAAAAAAAAAACAAAATTACGAAGCATGAATATAAGATTCTGGCATAAAACAAACCTGCATAAGATTCTACAATTTAAGAAGGACAATGCAAATCCTTTAGCAAACAAAATGGAAGATTTGTTCCAGAAGATAAATCTCAATCCCACAAAAAATATCCACGCGGACACGAAATTTAAACAAACTAAATTTTACACGTGGAGAACAAATAAATTTAAATTAAAATTTAATTTTAACAGCACAAAGCTTCACTTCACCTTAACGTGGTGATTAACAATACAAATACAACTCAGCAAAAGAAACGGAAATATTAAACTTTTTAAACTAAAAACACGAAATCTTCTAGAACATTTTACAATAATTACTGATCTAATATTCAAAATGTGCACACAATTAAACAAAACAGCAATAATTAATTAAAAGTTCTTTGATGGATGAATAAATATCAAAATACCGAACAAGATTTAAAATTAATGAAAGTACCTACATGGTAGCAAACAAAAATGAAAAACATGTACTTACACGGCCATCATTCAAAGAACTGAGGGCCTCCAAGGGATAACATCGTACATATAAAAAATTTACAATCTGCGTGCGATGACCACAACGCATCGCAAAGAAAAAACTAGCAAATAAACTATACAATACTGGTACACGCAAAATGTACAAATAAATGAAATTAACTATACACAACTGACCAAATAAAATGATACTAACAATTAAAAGACTTATGGAAACTCTATCATTGTTTTGACAAGGCTGATTTGGAATAAATAAAAATACACATTTAAATTTCCGAAACCCGGGGTGCCAGACTACAGCAATACGTACTGCTATGGGTTAGCAACCCATGCTTGCTGAGTGTACTTTGTGTTGCATATTTTAATTTGCTAAAAACAGCTGTTTCAATTTTCCGAGAATTTTTCACAATAATGTTTATTTTTGTATGATTTTAGGTAAAGAGTTTATTATTTGATTTAATTTCTTTAGTGTTAAGTTTTTTTAAATTAATTCCTTTCATTTTTGTGCCTGGCGGTTGCCAGGTCTGTTTAATGCTTATTCCATTAGATTTTGTCGGTGAATTGTGCGTTTGCGTTGTATGTCGTTGTGTTACGACTGCGTAGTAGAGTTTTGTCTGGGAGTTCCTTGGTCGACTGTTAACGTGAGTAGACGTATTTTTGAATATTATTGATGCTATTTTGTAAGTCATTTTGATATTCTATATTTCGTATAAATTGAAAAATTTAGTCCATCAAGGAATTCTTTTAGTAATAATTGTTAATATATTGATGTGTGCATATTATAGATATAAGATCATTTATTATTTTTTGTGCAGGAAGATATATTTTAGTTGTAATTTTCCCATTCTAATTTAAAGAGTTAATTTTCCCATTTTTAAATTTTTCTGATTCATTTTTAATTATCTTTCACCTCGATTTGCGTGAGTAGAAGCATTGTGCTTGCATTTTAGTTTATTTGTTCTAATTTTCTAGATATTGTCCACGCTTAGTTTAATTTACTTTAATTTGATACCACGTGGAGTGAAATTGAAATATTTAAGATTTTTTTCTGCACCTTTGTAATTAAACCCTTTTTAAAAAATAAAATTGTTTGTTAATTAGCATTTTTGGGTTGAAAATTCTGTTCTTTTATTTTAAATTAAACCTTTTCAATTTTTCAGGAAATTAAGAAAGTTTGATTTCTTTCACTCACTTTTTACTTTTCGTGGGTAGATTCAATTTTTAATTGGCGAGGGTAACTCTGAGGTTAATAGTTCTTTTGCGCCCTTTTAAATTTTTTTCGTTGAGCTAGCTAATTTAATTTTTCTTTTTCCTTGTTAATTTCATTTGGCAATTTCAATTAATTCAATCATTTCACAGCAGTACTTATATTGGTTTTATTTGGAAAATCAGTGTAAATATAAGCTAATCGTATACGCACAACAGCATAATATCTATTCTACTTAATACTTAATTGTTTAAATCTATTGCAATTTGTTTTGAGAGTTTATTTTTAGTTCTTAATGTTCATTTGATAAAGGTCTAGCAGATAGTTTTTTATCTTCTTAATACTATTTGTAATGCAAATGTACAATGTCTCAAAAAATCGCATTTGACCCAACATGTTGCACTAAAAAAACGTGCTGATAATATGAAGCAACTTATCAAATGTAACTTTTACAATGATCTGTGCAACGCTTTTGCTGCTATAAATATTCCGCTTCATAAAATGCAAAACCCTGTTTTAAAATACACTACACTACGTAGATGCTGAAAGAACATTTTCGCTATCTATAGATTTGTTAACGATTATTAATGCAAATAGTTCGACTTTGCATACATAAACATATAAGTTGTTTTACCCCGCCGTCGTCCGACTGCCGTGTATTTACAATAGTTCTGGCGCTATCCCTCACTACGTATACACGCTGCCTACTTGAAGGAATGAGTGAGGGCTCTTTCTACGTCCTTCAACTATTTCCGCCGGACTTTGTTAATAACTATGCTGTCAACCAGCTGCCAATGAGGTGGCCCTAAGCTTATTCCTCCCTTATTTTGCTAGAGAGTCTAATGAAAAGGACTACAGTAAGAACCATATGATCTTAATCTCCTGCATATGACGAAATTCTGGACATTTTTTGTCAGTCATTATACAAGACTCACAGCAATTAATTTGAACAACAATTATTTGACAAAAAGGTCATGAATACAAAAACAACCTTATAGTATATGTAGGTACACCTATTAAGCGTACGGCGTGTATTGTTTTAGCTAGAACATCAACGATACTATTAGACCGCGTACAATACAAACAATAGTGACTGTGGCGATAAATATCAAATACATTGAATCTATTGAAATGCGAGATACGCAAGTACAAAAAGGGATAAACTATTTCAGGACGAAAAAGAAACCTATCTAGCTATTAACCGGTAGAATAATAGCTTCTTTTGTTGTAATCGGCAATATATCTATTATACCGTACTGGCAAGATTTTCGTTTGAGATATGCTTAACATGTTTCATGAAGTTTGTTGACGCTGTATCAAACAAACACACGTACACACTTTCGACTGGATGCAAGATTTGGTGCCTCCTTCTGAAGAACCGTTAATACATTCATTTAACGTGTGAACAATAACGAAAAACATAACGTAATAAAAGTTAAAGCTAGACAATATCACCCATCTGATTTTATTTATAAAAATAACAAACATAACCAAATACCAAACAATTAATTAATTAAAGTTCATTACTTTTGTTACAATAAGTGAATGTAAACGGTTAAGCGTTCGACGTAAGATGTGGGTTTACTAGCAGGGTATGTAAGTAACAATGTTGCGATTGTATTGAGAAGCATTTATATTCGTTCTGTGTCCGTAAATAAACCGGTGGACTGCGCGCACCGTAAAGAGGTTCGTCGATCCGTTTACCGGATTCTCATTAAACGTATCCTACCATCTGCGATCTTTCCGTGACGCGCACAAGGCAGAATAACTTTTTTTTTATACGAAAACTTTCTGCACTGAAACTAAGTATCGACATATTGTTTGGTGAATAGTTTTACGAAATCGAATTTTGTGCGCAAATAGTGCCATATGTTATACTCCTGAGTGCTCCTGTGTGTGGGATCGATAAAACTCCATTATATCGTAAACGGAACTTTTTAAAAAAATCTACGTGATATTATTTTGTAACGGTCATATTATTTTGGTCAACTCCGTATATAGTGTTATCATGTGCCTGCATTATGTTTTTTTTTAATTTTCATAGTATTAAAATAATTTCATTTACGTTTCATTTATAACTTCAATATTAAAAATTTCCTTATTAAATTCATATAATGTTGTGGCTGATGTGATGGTCGATGTGTAGAGCCTTCTTCAATTTCGGTGGACTGTTTTCTGAGTTGCTCTACACTTATTATTTTATTATTTGTATATTTAAAAACACATCAGCATATTTAAAAAAATGATTATATTCAAAACTTTTAAAAATATATACAATAAAATGATTTTCTGTTTACAAGTCAAAATTGGTTGTCACAATAATAATAATGTTTTTTCATAGCAGCATACTTATATAAGCATAAACATTAGTTATTGTAGGGCAGTAAGCATCTGTGTAGTGTTCAATGCATTACGTAGAATTAATTTTAGAAGTGTCTATCAATAATAGACGTGTCTTCCGATTGTTTCTCTTATGTATATATTAATGCTGTGAATGTAAAGTGGTTTTGGATGTGGCGGTTAATCGTCTTCAAACAGAAAGCGTAACTGGTAAAACTGTTTTTCAAAAGCAAAACCAGTTTTCAAAATTAAACCCAGTTTTAGAAATTGGAAGATACTTGCCTATCTGATTCTTGTGGCGACAGCAAAGTGGCAGAAAATTTGCTCAACATAGTCGGCATTCAGTCTCATCAAAGAGTGTAATTTTGAGTATAAGTGCATTTATATTCTGCAGTGAGCTGTAAAAACAGAAAAAAATACTTTGATACTTTTGCGGTTAAGTTTAAATAGTTTCTTCGTTTTGAAATTATTGGAATACCTAAATGCACTCGTGTATACCAAATTAAAAGTATGGTTCCAAGGTTGGAACCGATTTACCCCGAACTAATTTGCTATTTAGCTACCGTAAGTGCTATTGCAACTGCAGGTACTGGTACTGAAATTGCTCCAGAGCACTTTTTCTTTCCTTTTCTGTTTCCTCATCTTCATGAATAAGTGAAAGCTCAGGTGCAAAAGATTAGGGATAGTTTAATAGCTCTCGCTAATATAATTAGAATATCTATACTGCTTTCAGCATAGCACAACTAACACCGAACATTTTTATTGATTTGTGTTTTTGTTCAACACTCACAGCACACAACTCAATAGCACAGATTATAGCGGCAAAAATGATATTTAGGGGGCGCCCATTCCATGTAGGTACTTTCCTAGACAACCGTATCCTATCAGCAGGCTCGTCACCGTTCTAAGCTGTGCTCGGTTGAGACATCCTCAGCGAGCTGCCGAGATGGTTACCTAATCATCCGTTTGCTATGTATCTGTTCTTCTACACTGTTCCAGTTAACCCTAATGTTTTCTTACGATCTACTTAGCTACTGCGCCACGTACCGCAGCTTTAGTTATTCTTATATTCTGTTCAGGTCCTGTGAATATTGTTTTAGAGCCCTTTCTTGCGAGCTTGTTACCAAGTTCGTTGCCCGCCATGGCCTTATGACCTGGCACCCAAAGCAACTTTGATTGTAAGCCCATGATTGGAAGTGTATGCATGCATTCTTAAGTAACTTTGTTGTGTCTGACCAGGATTCATATGATGTCCAGGCAATTCCAAGCTAGTTTCGAGGTTATCTGATTAGATACTAGTGTCCTTAGGGCGGATGGCTATTCGATAAGATATTAATCTGTTGCCGAGGCTGCATGTTTCTAGCTTGTATTTACGTTTGTTGTGCTGTGGTATATTGCTCTATACCATATATATGGAATATAGTTACTCGGCCTTCCTTCCTATAAGAATAGGAATGTGTTTGTTCTTGGTACTTGTGATTCTTTGTGTGAATGTACAACTAACGAATAGCGTTCGGCATACTCTTGTATGATAGTCTCTTTTGAGTAATCTTCTCCAAATGCGAATTGCAAGTCTTATCAAATATGACACTCAGGTATTTTACAATATCTGGAGGTACAAGATTCACAGCTTGACTATGGGTGATGCCATGTACTCGATTTCCTCTTCTTGCTAAACGTGCACAGTGAGAAATTTGCAACACTAGAATTACACTACGCCGAGTTCATGGAGGTCCCTCTAAATAGTGTAATTTTTTTAACACTAAGAGTAGTACGAATAGTCAGAGCATACGTACTATGCTTTAGTATAAATATAGAATACCATTACTAGTGAGAAGGCTACTGCTTCACAGTGTTTATCTACATTTTAGTGTAGATCGTCAGGCCACTACTAGTGTGCATTAAACAACATCTATAAAGATATAATATACTGCTATAACGGAAGGAAATTAAAAAATTCCTTATTCTCTAATAAATAAAGCAATGACCGTGTTCGTTGGGGTAAAATGTAATTAAACCGAAATAAAATTATTTTATATACAGTACATATAGAGTATAGGCGTGAACGCAAATATTGAAATTAAACGAACGAACAACACATGAAAGTAGTTTTTTAAACATGTTGAACATCTTATCATTGTTGCTATCAGGTTTTCTTCTACCGACGATGCAATAACTCAACACTGCGCCACTTTGTTAATTAGGTAATTGATAAAAATCTCGACTTTCTTCTTTCCTGGTGGTATCTTCCACAAGTTTTTCTTTTTTTAATATTTCCCTGCTTCTGTAAAACTATACCGATATATATTCTCTACCTAAGTAGTCTGCTAGTGTAATTATTTCACATTATTTTTTAGTGTAATCATAACAATAATAATGATAATAATAATATATCTTTATTCTTCATAATCAAGTGTAGTATTATAAATTTTTAATATAAAATGTACGTGAAATGCAAAATCTTAGGACGTAGTTTTGAGAAAAAATCTTTTACTAGTCTTACACTATAACTCTAACAAAAGCGAAATATGAAAAACAAGGTTTTGCCCATTCTAGCTATAACTAAGGAAAATAACTTCTAAAATGTAATTTGCTACCTGCCCACATTTAAAGCTATTTCATGGGATTGCTCAGAAAGCAGAACATTGTATAGTTACATTTTAAATCTTTTAAATGGCAACGATTTTAACCGTTTAGGTATATTATTATAGATTTTATATAAGTTAAATGAAAATGAATATAAATTAAGAAATAATGTACACAATTTTTTTAGAGTTAAATCAATGTGTATGAATACACTACAATTTTAACTTTACATGATCAACCTTAACACTAAAAACATTAACACTAGCGCTATTTCTTACTGTGTGCTTTTTTGGCCCGATTTGGATTATGGTCTGGGTCTCTCTGCTGCATTACCCACAAATGGAACTAATCTTCTATTGCGGAAATTTTCTCCTCACTGGATTTTCTTTTCGATATCATTCACATAGGGCAGCATCTTGGTTTCGAGCGCTTCAATGATGGTCAGAAGTCAGAAGGTTGTCCACAAGTAGTGACGATAGCATTGTCGCATATTTCAGTTGGTTCTTTACTAAGGCCACGAAAAAAAGTGGAAAGGTTTGCTTGTTTAGATTAGATATTTATTATTACTAAATTGAATACAAAGTTACTGAAACAATACAAATAAACACCAATTATTGTGCTGACATTTACTGATAATAAATGCAATTGCTACTAGAAGTAGGTATTCAAATATTGCTCGAAAAAAAAAATATACTTCGGTAGATACATATCGTCAACCGTCGTTTCAGCCAGCATAAGAGCGGCGCGCTTCGGGGATATTCGGGTGTTCGCATTTAGAATAGGGCGTACGGTATATCTAAAGTACCAAGAAAACAACGAAGGTATGGTATAAATATTCTTGTCATTAACGATGCTTAAACACACTTTCAGATGACCCATATGGCGATAAAGTAATTTGTAGAATACAACTCCAAGAGAAATAAAAGTTAATCATAATATAACAATCGACAACTGATTGTTTTTAGTTCAGTTTACAAGAAAATTAGCGGGAAATGTTTACAGTTTATTATGAAAAGGTAATAATAAAAGTAGTAAGTTTGATATTTTGTATGCGTTGCAATTCCCTAACAGCTGATATTTCTGGTTAGGAAGGTAGGGATTGTAGAATATTGTCACTAAATGTAAAATAGACACGCGAGGAGAGGAATGCATTGTGTGCAATGTAGCTAGAAAATTGAAGAACTTAGCGGGGGGGGGGGCAAAATAATTGTTTGAGTGTTAATTTTTGCAGGTTTAGTGCAGGTTCAGAAAGTATCTGCACAAATTCGTCTCTCATTGGTCTAAATGCCGGTTGTATTTGGAGGCAAAACAAACACATTATCTGTTACTGTCTGACATACATCAGGTACATGGTATTTGTAGGGATGAAAAAAAATTCCTCATCACCGACAGAAAATTGTCAACAAACACGCTTTAATTTTATTAAAAGCTAGACAAGGTAAAGGTTGTAAGGTAAAAACTGGAAAATCGCAAAGCCATTGGACGTATTTGTGAGAAGAAGGGGGCGTGGAAATTGTCCTAACTTTTGGTTAATGTTACACATTATATGCGTCATGCATGAATATAGCATCTGTGTAAAATAAATATTTGACATACTGTCAATTAAAAATGTTACATCTGGATAATCAAAATTAGCTTAGCTTCCTTCTTTTTTATAATGTTCTTACATATTTCTAATTCTAGTCAATCCGGTTGGATATGATTGAATCTAGAAATAAATGCGCGTTTTTAGAACGTCTCATTGTATTTTTGCGATACCATTGATGGTGTAACAAGATGCATAAACGTTAGTTTTGCTTTCATAAATGCAAGTATGATAAGTGAGACCTTGATGTCATTCGCATATGCTCCCCACTGGGCAAGATGGTCGAACAATGGACTGTAGTGATGCTACAGACTGAATATCTTTGTTGCGAAATGCATTGTTTATGAATAACAAGGGTAAACAATATATTGTTATTATTAGTAAGTGTGTTACTGGTCATTTATTTTTGATATTCGCTGACTGATGGTTACATGAGAAAAGATACGACAAGTAATCAATTATAACTATGCATCATATGCATTATTTGCACTGTATTTACCACATTATGGCGAAGTAATTTGTAGGAAATATGTCTAAATTGGCGAGTAATAATTAGATATCTGCATTAGATTTATATAAGCAACCTTGCATATTACTACACTGAGAAAAGAGATTGCATTAAATGAAAAGTTTTATAACTTTTGGTTTTTATCATGTTCAACGAAAAAAATACCTTTTCTCAAAAGTATTTATTTTAATTGAAAGTAGCGTGCTGTTTTGCTGCAAGACTATTTTCTTCTTAAGTACGACGAAAGTAACCGTAATTAAATGGAATGCACCTTAGTTTTGATTAATATTTTATAATGTCTTTGTAACTTCTGCTTAAGTAAGACAATACACATTACATATTATATTGTTATTATTATGTACATATTTAACAACATATTTTAGTTCCTTTTTAATATTATTGAATTATAAACAATATTTTAAATAAAAAAGCCGGACGTTTTGACTTATTTGCGTGGACATGCATGTATACGTTGATTTAAAACTTTTGCCTTTTAACGGAAAATGCAAGCACCTATATTCAAGCTTTTTACGCGGAAGTATTTTAATTTTATTCGTGTTCCCACGTGCATAAGTCTCAGATACACAAACAATAATGAACAAAAGTGAATAATTGGAATCTTTTCAGTTAATGCTGATTTACTAATAAGCCAAGGAACTTTGCAGTAGTATACAGTGTTTGAAGAGTTTTAAAACTGTTATACACGGGAAAAACGATCTTGTTGTTTTTAACAATTTTTTATGCATTTGGTTACAGTTACTAAATTACTACTTGATTTAGGAATATTAAAAATATTTCTGTATTCAATCAGACAAATTTGGTTAGTAGATTTATTTGAAGCTAGCCCAGTATTTGTGAATTTAACCAAATATTTACATAGAAGTAAAAATAAATATCGTATTTTATTTTCATATAGCAGTTTTCTCCCCATATAGTACAGCAGATGAGCAGATATACTTACATGTAGTAGAGAAATTGTCGCATAGATTTCCTATTTCATTCCAGTAACAGATAATATTTCGCACAAAATAGGCTAGAAACTACGATCGTAACATACTGATGTGGTTATTTACCAGATCAACATCAGATAGGAGTCATCGCCTTTTAAAGGGCAATTTCTTTAACGGCACACTAGGGTGCTAATAGGATGGTCACTGTGACCAACTCCCCAATACTACTAGGATTTTACAACATTCTAACGGCAAATCCCTCCTTAGTGCATGAGCTTTTGGAGATAATTATTTTCATTTCAATTAAAAATGATCACGGCATTTTGTTGTGCTTACGCTTAAATCTAAAATGAAAAAAATGTTATAAGAATAGGAAAAACCTCTTGGATCAAATTGCTTACGGTTTTCTGCCAATCTGCATAGTTTTCAAGATCAAAATAAAGAGGACTTGAATACCAATACCAATATCTTTCACTTAAAAGAATAAACTGTTTCAACGAAAAATATATTATTTCCGAAGAAATACGTGAATTTAAAATTATATTCCTTTTCAAGGAAACATCAAATCATGTTGGCCATATAGAGAACGCAAAAATTTTTGGTTTAATGCAATTCCTTTTAAATGAAAAGGATATTTCTCTCAGTGTACCTTTTACAATTTAAGGCATGGACACTGTCAAATATGTAATACATAATAAAACTATACAGATAAATAAATAAAAATAAAAAAGATAAAAGGTATATTTTTTTTATAGCCAAGGTTTAGGTTGCAAAGCAGAGATAATCTGAACCTCGCCTTGTGGTTGTATGCTCGTTAAGTTTAATTTAGAATTCAAGTTCAAATATGAGTTTAAATTGCGTTTTGAGATCACTATTTATATTTATTTTAAGATTTTTATGCTGATGTAACTATGTTTTGAACTTGTTTTACCTATACATTTATTGTTACCTCCGAGTTATACAATAAAGACTATTATTATTATTATTATATGAAATATACACTTGGACCCACTAGGATTATTTGGCATAAATTGTTGGAATTTGTTTCAATTGCGTTTGCTTCAGCAACAATCGTATATTAGAATGTACCTTTTCCCATACGTATGCTGTAAGAATTAAAGAGTTCGAGGGAAAATAGTAACAAGCCACATTTTGAACAAAATTCCGTTATTAATACAATTCTCTCTGTGAAAAGTGTCACAGGCTTTCAAACTAGATTTTCTCATTATTACTGTAATGTGTCTTGTTATTATTTTTCCCCGAGCTCTTCAATGATCAAAGCTGTATTTCCTGGTACTTTTTTGCCTTAAACAAATTGGGGCTTATCAGGCATCCCAGAGTCAAATCTTCCTCTTAATTATTATATTTTTATCTACTATTTTCTGTCCTTTTTCAATTCTTTCAGTGTCACATCCTATATATTATTCATTCGCACTATCCTCTTGAGCTAGGTTTTTACTATCGTGCAAGGCTAAGATAAGAGGATTTAAGCCTCTGAAATACTATCAGTCATAATCAAATGCATGTAGTTGGCCGACTCGTATTTCAGAGAGCTCCTCTTAAATCCTCCTAACTCAGCCCCTTGCATTTGATTATATGTTAACGAGTCTTTTTAGCACTGTGTCCCGCTCGGGTCCGCACAGTAGTGAAACCTTTGCCGTTTCCTTCATTCCATATAATTTGCACGGATTTTTCTTTATTCTAAATTTACTCCTACCAAATTCAGCAGGTGTTTGTGTTGAATGTTAGATATCCTATATCTTTTTCTTTTCGTGCTTCACTACACCTTCTACTCTTCTTAAATATTTCATTTTTATTTCTGAAGTGTATTTTGATAAACTGTTATTTAATATCCAGCCTCCAATTCCATATCAATAAATAAGAGAAATGTGAGAATTTAAATTTTTTCTTGAAGATATAGCTCCATTAACGTGAGATCAGCATCCCCCTCATGCGTATGTGAGTAATTGAAATTTTATGATTAACGAACACAGAAATTAAGCCTTTAAACTAGTTTTAAACTATTAATTCCCTTCACTTCATTTAAATGTTTGCGTTCAAGTTAAATCGATTGCTGTGATCACTTCTATGAAGTAATTTCTTATTTATACGCCACAAATGAGTTCCCAGTGATTACTAAAACTAATCGTCTTTAATTCTTAAAACAAGCACTTTTATATTGTTTTTTTTTTATTTATTTATAACGTTTAAAGAAAATATTTATTTCAGTCAAAAGAAATTGCCGCCATTAATTTCCTAATTAGAAGAAAAATAAACAAGAACAAACAAAACTACAGTCCAATTAAAGATGAACGATTAACAACAACAAACAAATTAATTGTTGTCGTGAAATCATTGTACAACAAGCAATTGCTCCACGGTTTACCATAATAACAATAAATGACCTTTACTAATGTCACCTTAAATGAGACAATTAACATTTGGATTAAAAAAAAAAAGTATTTTTGTGAATATCCGCAGATTAACATGTATTCCATTAACTTTTGTTAAGCTAAACAAAAACCGATATAGCAGCAAAAGTATAATAGATGTAAATTGCAAAAAGTAATGGTTTTGTCTCAACAGACTTAATAATTTAGAGGAGCTAGCAAAGAATTCGCGTTGAGTGGAGTAAGTTCTTCCTGACTTCATTGAGTGTTGTGTGCAAAGTATTTACACTCGCATCAGTGAGTGCCAAATGGTTGGTGCAGGACAATTCGAACAGTTGCGATAACTTTTTAATTTGAATATTCATTTTCTTTTTAATTAGCATTAAATGATCATTTTTTTAAAGGTAATGTTTTACTTGCTCCAAAAGTTTGTTCCATCTAAGGTACCAATTTTTTTATGTCATCGTTGAAATGGTAGGAAGATCTATGAAAAAACGCAAAAATAATAAGGGTTGTCATTCAAAAAAAACAAAAACGATGATGTCGTAGCGCAAAAATATGTAACGTCATGATTAAAAGTTTTACATCATAAGCTTGCTTTTAACATACTAAAATTATCGTGTCCAAACGTTTTTCACGAAAACATTAAACAACACAATTATGATTTTGTTCCGAACTTTATCATCACGCTGTAGATTACATCCATTAGAGCAATAGCTATTGAATGTGAGTTAAGTCAGAATAACAAAAAAGGACAGGTCAGAAATGCTGAAATTAAACATTGTGCAAACAAAGATATATTCTATTAGAGCATCCTAAATAAAGTTCTTAGAACAAAGCTCTCTATTTCGACGTCGGGTAAAATATTATCTGACATTGTAGAAAGTTACATAGTGTTAGGTAAAGGTTTGGCTGCTTTGATCGACAGACAACCAAGGCTACATAATTAAACGCCGCTTTATTAATCGAATCTCCGCATAAAATATGCTCTCACTAACTATACTAATCACTGTAATATCCATAATATTAAAGTTTAAAAAGACAATGCTAAGGTAAAATACCGTTGTGAGTCTAGGGCATGATAACCATATGAGTAGACAACGGTAGAGCTTACGGAAGCATGTGTTGGCCTAGCTTGGACATTCTCTAGTGTTATTAATAAACTTTGTATGAAATCTGCAGTGCTATTCATGAATTAATAAATTAGATGCCTATTAATAATTATAGAATATAGACCAATATCCTATATGTAATTAATTTCTACAAAATATTTGGAAGAATTGGGAATAAAAAAATGTACGATTTCTTAAGATGTTAGTATATTTAGTGACCTTTAAAATAATCTTTATTTCTGTAACTAAATGATAAAGTATAAATAGAATACAGAAATATGCGTAGACAACACACAAACATATAAGACATAATACACATCAATTCATAATCATATTAGCATAATTCCGTACTATAATCCAGCGGCGGCTCGTGATAATATTAAGTGGTGGTAACCAATCATGAACCGACTCCGTCCTTCCCTCTCCCCTCCATTTTATCAATTTTACAAAGGTTTTAATCAGTTTAGCTCAGCTTGCAGTAATTTAGTACCTCATTTATTGCCAAGGATCATTATTACAATCGTGATTGAAGGATGGCAAGGTCGGGTTCTTTTTTTTTTTTTTACTTATATCGATTAACGGTTTAAACCGCGATTGTAACTATGACCGTAACTAAAATAACACGGACACAAAAAAAGTTAATGTAGACAAATTTAAAAGCTATTTTAAAATGAGAAATACATTAAGTTCTTTATCGGGAATACTTAAGTATCTACCTAAATTGCATATAGGTATTTAGTCTTTAAACTGCACGTATAGTGAAATTCAAAATTGACGTCTCCCTAAATATGAGCGTGAGCAAATGGTATATCTACTTTTAAAATGCAAAAAATAGTATATATACAAAGAGCGGTAAAATCATAAATCAATCGTGTCGTCATAAGGCTAATTCTAATGTATCGCAAAATTGAAATACAATTTATGATTATGTTTAATACATATCAATGTTTGTCAACTTTTTCTTTGGTCTATAAACATTTATGATATCTCATGCAGAATTTTGTAGATAATTAATGATTTTAAATAAATCTACCGGATTTTCCATTAATTTTCATGTTAGCTTAGTGTATAAACTGTATATAATTCAATAAAGCCTCGAATTAGTAAATACGTGTTAGTTCAGATAATAAAATATAAATCTAATGACATTTTTTGAAAAAAGAATGATATGTGATGATAATTAGCAGAAATAGTAATACCTTTTAATAGAGCAGGCCACAATAATTATTTCACCAGTATAATAGTTAAACGTCAAATCTGTCAAAAAAATAATATTGTATAAATTTTTTGTTCTTCTTACATGTCAGTGATTGTTTATTTATTTTCTTGTCTATTTTATTTTATGTTTACTTAATTACTTAAATAGTATGTATTTGATTCATAAACCATTAAACTAAGACTCAATGTTTGTCTTTTATTTGTAAAAAACAAATAAACATTAAACCACAACAAAATACATGCTTAATTAAACGTATTTACACGTAGTAATCATTTTTAATTATCAAAATTGATAGCAGATGTTCAAAAATATATCCTCTTTCTGCTAAACATATTTCTACCCTATTGCAAATTTCGGGATAGTTTTTTCAAACAATTCTGCGAAATGGATAAGAATGCCTACCTCATTCTATTCTCCTATTTTCCTATATGGATGGCTCTTTCTTAAAGTTTCTTTAGGTAGCTTCCAAAAAAAAGAAATCACGGAAAACGTATTACATAAAACAAGTTATTTTTTGATAGCTTTGGCTTTTAATTATTATTCAATAAATATAATGGTTTGTTTTTGGGAGTTACGGTAATAAACAACTACCATAGCCTACCAAACATCGGTAATATAGTTTTTGTTAATGATAGACATTCAATTAGAATGACATTCAATTTGTTTCTGTTTTCATAAAAACGTATTATTTGTTTTGTATTTTTTGATCTGATACTGATGCATGCTTGCTAATTTGCGGTATTATTTCCTTTGAGATTTTCTGCAGTTCTGATTTTTTACTTTTCTGCTTCTTCGCCATACTCTCTCAATGATTTCTCTGGCAAATCTCAACCGTTGTACTCCGTGTGCTGCGGTAAGTAACGGTACAATTTTAGGAATCCTACTACTCAGTTTTACTTTCTTCAATTTTGTCCTTACCGTTAAGGCAGAAATTCTGAAATTGTTGGCTGCCTCAAGCTGGTTAGGCTTGAGTTATGTATTTCTAATTCTCGTCGTTTATTTCTCAAAGCATACAGCTGCAAAAAGCGATCATCTCTTGCACTTATGAATCGTTGTCTATCTTTATCACGTCTCCTATTGTGCGATCCGATTCTCCTGAAGCTACGAACAATTAAAGCAGAACGTGCACTAGATCGACTCGGCTCGGACGGCTCGGAAAAGAACAATCTGCATTTTTTGCTAGATGTGTAGTTAAATAAAGCATCGGGCACTGGTTCTGCTCTTCATTTAACTTAACGGGTACCAAAAACTGCGCCCAATAAATTGGCTACATAATGCATTCTATGTTCTTCTTCTAGCAAAGATGAAGAAGCATATTCATTATTGATGCATGTGTAACAGCCGTGTGTGATGTGGTTGATTCATGATTTTGAATTTAAACTTTATTAACTTAAATTCTATACACACGTGAAATTACTGTATTTTCGGACTATAAGACGCGCTTTTTTACATAGAAAATTGGACTCAAATTTTGAGTGCGTCTTATGGTCCGAGGGTAACATTGAAGTATTTTTTTTTCAATAAATCGTCTCTAAATTTGAGGTGCGTCTCATCGTCCGATGTGTCTTATAGTCCGAAAAATACGTTAACAAGTAATTAAAACTTAAGTGATGCTTGAAGTGTAATTAAAACTATTCAAGAAAAACCTTTTAATAATCTTGACACTAACGTTCGGCTGTTTTTACCAGAAATGTCTAAATTGCTTTGTAGTGACGTAAAGCTACTAGGCTATAGTACGATAAAATCAAACATTTTTTAAAAAATCTGAATATTATGAAAAAAAAATTAACTTTGAACATGAGTTTAGTTAAATTAACGATGGCGATGATTAGGTATGTAAGTGTATTATTATTAAACAAAGGCCGTAGACGGATAAGCATGGGCTGCATGTCCCAGAAGAGTTTTTGTTAGAAATTGGGGCATTTATTTAACCCCCTAAAAATGGCTTACAGTCTCCGAATATTGACCGCTCTTCAAGTAAAAAAGTAACCAAAACCTTCTTGAAAATGTACCGGCGTATATCTCACGATTGAGTTGTTTCAACCTGCTTCTATTTTTTTTTTAATAATTGTGTCTCTGATTAAGTGGCAAATAAAGCTACGTAGCTTAGACATTTGAAAGAGAAACCCTGTTTTTTTTTTTTTTTTTGGTTGAATTCCTAAATTATAATTTTGAACCCAGCGGCGGCTAGTGCTTACGTTTTACAAGGGCTATTACAGTGGTTTAATTTCTTCGTATAAGTTCATAGCATTTTCGTATTTCCGATAGCACACGAGTCTAAGTCCAAGATAGCAAGGATCCTTAAAGCCAAATATTAAGATATACCTCATATAAACCAGTATGTATCCTTAATGGCTTATATAAGCCACACAATTTAGTAAAATATAAAAATATTTTCGCTTATTTCATCTTGTTTAAAATAATTTCATTTATGTTATCTTTTAACAGCTTAATTGTTTCATTTTGCTATATGGTTTTGAGTTTGTCTTTTATAGTTTCTTGTCCTCTTTGAAAAAAAATCCTATTATTTCCTTTGAATAAATGGTTACTGGAACCACTAGAAGCGAAGAAAAGGTTTTATTCAGCTAAGAATTGAATACCAAAAATAATCCTTTCGATAGCATCGTATCAATGCTTAGCTTTTGTTTTTAATAATTTTTAAAATTCATTTTTACTATATGATTTATTTGATCCTGGCGTAGATCTGATGAAAAATAGAGCTGTAATTAAAGACCCAGTCCTGGATGGGACACCCTCCTGTACACATTTACTTTATAGTACATAGTTACATAACAAATCTTTGTGATTATTGCGCTAGTTAGAGGTTTCGGATAGTGGATTCGGATATCTGGATAGTAAATTATCATTGGACTTTTACCTCAAAATTTATTTATAATATATTGAATAATTTTTATTCAATGCATCTTGTGATATTGCATTAGCGAATAAAAGTCCCTATATGCATCTAACTGTTTATATTTCTCAAAATCATTCATCATAATTTCAAGAAAAATATTAAAGGCATTAGCAATATTTTGTAGGAAAACTACATTTATACAGTATTCATATTTAATATAAGTTCTAATCTGCTAGCAAGGGATAATAATTAGCCATACATTATGTGAGGGTCGTAAGTTTTGACTTACGCAAAGATCTTATTAAGTGAGACTAATAACTCAATTAAGAAATCCACACTGACCTTTATACGTTTCAAAGGAAAAACCGTATGCGCTCTGCGCTGGAGTGCGGTTTGCCGTCTTAATTGTATGCACCAGCAGTGTTGTGTGTTTACTATAATAAGACATTTTACGATTACATTTCTGGAATGTTTATTAAAAGCTCCATGTGAAATTAATCTTTTAGTTAACATTTACTGTTTGTGTTAAGAACGTTCGCGTCCTTGCAGGGATGCCTTTGTATTCATTGTTTACGAGCTCAAACACGAAATGGCTCTTTATTTCTTTGAACGTAGTAGCAATTATCTGTCGACATTATTTCTCTATACGCTGAATCGGAATTGCAGATTTATAGTGCAGCAATGTATACGTGTTTCTCTTCTTTACCTTTTTTTTTAGCAATATCGGCGCAAAAAATAGATCATATTATCAAACAAAAGTAACGAAAATATCACGGTGGAGCTAATTTAAGAGTTTCGTGTCAAAACCATATCCATTAATTAATATATCAGATGTGCTCGCACAGCCTTCCTCTCGAATACTCAGCGTGCAACGATTTATTGCTAGTTCTAAAAAGAAGAAATGAACGCAGGAATTTATATAAGTTTTATTTGTATAAGTGTTGATAATGCGTTAATTTATAGTTGTTTGGTAATTTCATATACGAAGGCAGAAAGAAAGAAGCTCTTATTCTAAAGCATACCTTTATAACTAGGAAAAATCAACATTTATTCGACAAGCAAATAAATATTTGTCCAACGTATAGAAAAACCTGATTGTTTGTAATTCCTTTAAACATTCACCCTTTGTTGCGTCTCTACACAAATAGTGTGATAAACTCATATTATGTTTCTGGGACTTTATATTTTATGTCAATCATAAACCAAGAGTTACCTTCTCCCCAAGTTAAGAATTTACGGTAAAATTTAAAGAAATTCGTTACATACAATTCAATTGAAAAGCGAAAAGTAAAATAATCAATATTTTAAGAAAATTAAATAATTTGCTGCCATATGAACGCAATTCGTACAATTAAATATCAATTATATACAATCTGTAAATAAATATAATGTGTAACGCCAAAACTAGAGAAAACTGATATATTTCAAAGAATTTGTAATACAAAGCTCTAGAAGCAATTATTATTTATAAATAATAAGTTATTAACCAAAAATTAATGACACCTGAAATTTTCAAACAATTATAAAGTTTGGCACAACAATTTGTTGAACATATAGGGACGAGCACAACTTGTATTAAAATTTCCCACCAAACTGTTGACGAAAGCTATCGCTCTTTTCGCAACAAAATGCACATTTTTGTTATGCAATTTATGTTGACAGAACCTATATATTACACCAGCATTAAGTGCAGATCACTTGTTGCAAAAAGTACGTTTGCCCAGTGGTAATAATAGCAACTAATCGTCAACAAAAGATTTACGGTATTTTTGCTATTACTACTAAAAATCTGTGTAGTCGACATTAAAATTTTGCGTACTTACAGATTACCTACGCTGTTGCTATAATTAATATACCTAGTTGTGAATAATTATTTACTGTACAATGGTGTTTTTTTGAAACATAATGTGTAGTTTTAAATAAATTGCATATTGCTTGCCGCAAATGCAATAGTGAATTTTCAGTAGAATTTTGCGTACACTAAAAAGCTGGACTGTTAGGTCAAGGAAATTTATGCTTAATTTAAGTTTTGATTTCATTAATTTATTTTGTTCTGTACGAAACCTTTGCGAATTCTCCTTCGCCGTAATGCTTTTCGGTAAATGCACCAAATCAACTTTTTATAGCCGTGTTTGAGTGAAATAGGAAAGGCGCCATCTTTACAACAATGGCTGTATCACATGTACACTTCTCACAGGAAAAATTGGGACACCAGCAATCCTGAATTTTAAAATTTCTTGGGTGTAAATGCAGCTTTCAGAGGATATATGCACTTATCAGAGCCATAAATTACTTTTTTGTGTGCATTATTGCGATCAAAGGTAAAGACTAAAAATTTAAACAGAAACAAAAATATATATAGAGAAAAAGGTTTATAGATTAAATAAACACATTGGAATTTCGGTGGCGGTGTTTTCTTAGAAATACCGAATACCAAAATACTAATGCAAAAAAAAATACATAACTAAAAGGCCTCTTGAGTAGACGGCACCATTTAGAAATACACATGTATGTATTTAACTTGTTTGATGTTATGTAGAGATAATTCTTTTTTTAAGAAAACATGTCGATGGGATTTTAAAATTATATTATCCATTACTATGATGTTAGTTGCTTAGTTTGATTTATGCCCGCAAGTAATACTTTAGCAATAGACAATATGTCAATCAGCCTCCTGAGTTTTTGAACAATGTGATTTTCACAATGATTATTTACTCTATTATTGATGTATTCATTATTGTTGTTGTTTAGTATTCTTAAATATTGTATTACTACAAAATTTTTTTCTATGTATTAAAAAATTACCAAAAACAGTTTAAGATTATTTACAAAATTTTTAAAGCAATTAATTTCACAAAGAAATTATTTATTTTATTAACCCTCCGTTTATTGTATTTTCAAGAAATATATCTTAGCTATCGCCTGTGTAATCCAATGTCGTTCTATTTTATTGAAATATAGAACTTTTGATCTGTAACACAGCTTCGGGCAGTAGCAACGAAAAAGTATTAAATGTATCAAATTCAACAATAAATATTTTAGCACTAACTGAGATTGACGAACAATATGCTTTCTTACAATTTTTGTTATGTATTATAAATCCAATAATATTTAAATAATTGTTAATACACCTGTGCTACATAAAGACAGTTTGTAAAGAGATCCAGTGTTGGCCATATTTCAAGAAAATAGATCAACGTCAGACTACAGAGACGATAGCTAAGATATATTTCCTGAAAATACAATGAACGGAGGGTTTATAAAATCAATAATTTCTTTGCGAACTTAATTGCTTTATTTAAGAATTTTATAAATAATCTTAAACCTGGTTTTGGTAATTTTTTATAGATAGAAGAAAACTTTATAGTAATACAATATTTAAGAATATTAAACAACAATAGTAATTAATACATCAATAATAGTGTAGTCAATAAATCTGTGAAAATCACATTATCCC
The DNA here is from genome assembly GCA_004143645.1 of Protaetia brevitarsis. Lineage (NCBI taxonomy): Eukaryota > Metazoa > Arthropoda > Insecta > Coleoptera > Scarabaeidae > Protaetia > Protaetia brevitarsis. Next base: position 50,405 of record RXPK01004263.1, read on the forward strand.
AAAGTGAGGAGGCTGACTGACATATTGTCTATTGCTAAACTAATACTCGCGAGCATAAATCGAAGTAAGTAACTAATATCAAAGCAGCACTAACGAGTAGCATAATTTTAAATAATAAAATCCCATCACCACATGTTTTCTTAAAAAAGAATTATCTATACATAACATCAAACAAGTTAAATACATATATATTTCTAAATAAAGCAGTCTATTCAAGAGCTCTTTTTGTTGTTATGTATTTTTTTTTCATTGGTATTTCTAAAGGAAACGCCGCCACCGAAACTCGGATTTGTTTCTTCTATACATAAACCTTTTTCTCTCTATATATTTATTTTTCTGTTTAAATTTCTAGTCGTTACCTTTGATAGCAGTAATATACATAATTAAGTGATTTATGGCTATGATAAGTGAATACGTTCTCCGAAAGTTGCATTTACAATCAAGAAATTTTAAAATTCTGAATTGCTGGTGTCCCGATTTTTCCTGTGAGAAGTGTACTATTGAACGTAACTATATGGGTAGAAAACTTCGCCATAATAATTATGCTTAGATCACTGAACCTGTTTACAAAAGTGTGGGCTACGTTTGGAAAGAAAGTAATTTGAACATAATAATTACTTTAAATTAATTACAATTGTGGTTAGCGTGATCCTTATTTCTTAATAATATTCACTTTGCTAATTGAAGAGTACTTATTGTTTGAGTGAAATTAATGGGTTTGGTAAATTAATAAACTAGAAGTAACAAAGTAATATGAATGCTTTTTATACCAATTATTTTCTTAATTTTCGCAATATCTCTAAAATAAACGAGATTTTATTAATTTGAGGATTTGTTTGTTGATTTCATCAATGACAATACGTAAATTTCGGGGAATGTTGGCAGTTAGTGGATATAATAATTATTACTGCTATGTCGACAGGCCGATCCCCGTCTTAACATTAGCTTTTTTGCTTCAGAAACAGCAATTCGTAAATTTTGAGCTATTTCCAAGGCCTTGGCAGACCGACGTCCTTCTTAACGTTAGCGGAAATCATAATATTTGCAATTATAGTTTATAATTCGATCCGTGAACTAGTGTTCGAGTACTATAAAGTTTCCCAGTATAAAAACTCTCGTTTATAATACTCCATCATATGCAACTTATTATATTTACTGGTTGTAAAATATTGTAAAACATTTCACAATATTTTCTAGAAGATTGTGCTACAATGTTTTCTAGTGTAAATATTACTATGCGCATTTTTCTCTATGTAGGCAGATTACGTTTGTCCGATCTCGTAAGATTGATACTGGAACATGATTGGACGATAGATAAATTCGAAGCCAGACGTTGCGTCTAAAACAACCTAGAGGTAGCGTCGTTTTGAAGAAAGAATCTAGAGAGAATCCTAAAGAACAGCTATCTATTTTCATTTTTGCAGTAATCTATAATTAGGCTAAGAGTCATTAAATAAGTGAAATATCGAAATAATACTTCCTGAGATGATTTGCATATAAAAAGGAACTGACTGAAGTTAAACAGGAGAAAAGGGAAGTATTGGCACTATTTACGGGCGAAGCTCGATAATAACGTTTGGGGTGATGCATATAAACTGGTAGCACAAAAAAAAATCAACTGGCACTATATGAGATTGACAAAAAAAAGAAAGAAAGGAGTCATTATGGAACTCTTCTCACCTGATCGCAGAGAATGGAGAGACGGAAAAATTGTTGCCAAGATAAAGGAGTTCACCCTGAATGAGCTATCTTTTGCGGCCAAAAACCTGAGGAGTGATAGGGCACCTGGAACTGATTTATGGCTAGCAATTGTTCACATCTAGTATTGGCTGCCATGGATGAACTGTTAAGAGCTCAAAGTTTCTCTAAGGATTGAGAAACAGCAGGGATAGTACTAACTCCTAAGACTGACCAACCTTCCCAGCTCGTTTAAGCCTTTATGTATGCTAAATATGTGCTAATAGGCAAACTGTTGGAAATATTAATACGAAATAAGTGGGTTAAGGAACTGGAATAAGTGTAGCAATCTACACGATTATTAGTATGGATTCCGAAATTGAAGATCTATCCTTGAGAGCTGCCCAAGATGTCATTTGGGAATGCGATGCCAGATACCCTTAAAACCGTTGACGTTAAAAGAGCCTTCAATTCGGCCAGTTATAAACTCACAGTGAAAAACTTACGTGGAAGAATTATCTCTAAATATTTCGTTAATTTCGCATCAACCTATCTGATTGTGAGATGTCATAAGGTGAATATCAGTGAGGGCATACTTTTTGATTGCGAAGTGCCACAAAGCTCAGTGCTTGATCCCTTCCTTTGATATGTGTAGTATGATGATGTGTTAGATTTTGAGCTTATGGTTGACGCAACCACCATTACTGTCGTCGATGATCTCGCGCAGAGACGAGGAAGTCCTTATGAGAAATAGGGATACATGTTTGGAGGAAGGAGCACGAATTGATTCTGGTTTCTGGAAAACAGAGGCCATGATCCTTAAAAGGTGCAAGGAACAGGGATCATGTTATCGTCAATCTGGGTGGTGTGACAATAATTCCAAAAAGGTCTGTTAGATATTTAGATATTAACGTCTATGAGAAGGGAAACTGGGGCAAAATTCGCGAGGTCAGTCACCTCGCGAATTTTGCCCAAGTTTGCCCAGTGCTCAGCGGCGGCTTATCTGCAGTAAGCGGAATATTACCTAATGTAGAAGGACTGAGACTTAGCAGGAGAACAGTACCCTGGGGGGCGATGCATAATATTTTATTGTACGGGATACCACTGACGGGGAATGCGCTTCAGAAAAAAAGTGCAAAAAACTCTTAAACAGACCGCGGAAGAATTGTTATTGCGGGTAGCATTGGTGTACAAAACTGTGACTGCGGAGGCATTGCAAGTAATTATCGATATTGTTCCTGTGAATTTGTTGGTGCACAAGGGCTGCCTTATATAATGGAGAAACAGATGAAAAAAATACGGCGATTGGAGGCAAGAGAAACGATTTTAAGATCTGGCAAGGGCGGTGGGACAAAAAATAAAATAAGCCGCAATTGAGGAAACAGCTAATATGAAAGGCGCAAGGAATATACTTTGTATTTACTACATATGTATTAATCCTACATATGTATGGACTCGACTGAAGTACGTGACACCATAAGCCCGCCTCGTATAAGTTCAACCCATACAATACTAATAAGTATACGTGGAATATGTTACCTTCTTTATTTTGTTGCACATAGATGGATTTCCGCTCCATATAACGCTGAGAAGTGTTGTCAGAATGATCGCCTATCCAACAAACGATATCGCATATTGCTGCTTGACTTGCAAGATTGACAACGATGCGTTGTCAGCCATACTGCCGGTTATCATACTGTACAAATAGTAAATATAAACATCCTGACATATGAAATAAATAAATTCACATATCTGATTGTATAAAAGAAAACAGCTTCCATGTAACTATATTGCAGCTAATAATCAATATATCTTACCTAATATTTTGTTTCTTAGCGTAGACACGTTGTACAATAAATAGTTTTCAACGATCCACGTCCATGTCATCATATATACCCTCTAAAAATTGTTTGTAAAAGTATAGGGTTTTCCTGAAAATATCCTGCTGGTTTCTGATTTCTCGAAAATTACGGCATTCTACCGCTAATAGAAAACATCATCACAGATCGTCTGAGCAAATTGCCTCTTTACGTAGAGGAACCCAAGCATTAAAAATAGCTCACTTACTTCCCGGAATATCATTAGGCATCTCGAATGTTTACACATTTAATGGACGAAATAATTGTGGTAGCAGCATTTTTACCTCGGATAGCCTTCACACTTTAACAATGTTTGCGCCGTGTAGAACACCTGCGTAACGTGGTTATATGCAGGTGTCAACGAAAATGGTGGCAATCGGTGTTTGTATAGGTTTCCGAAAAACGATGAATAAAAGTGTTCAGAGGCGGCTACCTTGCTTTTGTTCCCGGTCGATTATTGTTATTTTAACAACGCGTTCGGTTCTTGGAAAGAAGAATACGTTTCACTCAACCTAAAACTAAATATTTACTTTGTTTTTCCAATTGTTTTAAGCTCTCCAGCACTTCTGTCATTAGCAGAATTGCGCGGAAAGATATTTTACTCTAGAGAAATTACCTTAACAAGTCGGTCATTTCTTTAAGTGCTGCGCGGATTTATGGGCATTATCACCAGCCATGACTTATGTTTTGTGGCGATATTGTGTAGCCGCTCCGTTGTTCGCCGTATACTAGATCGGTATTGATTATTCTGTCGTTACGTTAGGCAGTGCATTTCGACCGCACCTCTCTTTTGCAATATGTCCTGTTATAAATTAAACATAAATAAAAAGAAAAAAACGTACCGGCACATGTCGCAATAATTGTTTAATCATATAGATAATGCATTGTTACGATATATACATATTACATACACAACCACTAGCATGCATTTATACATACATAGATCCTATTATCTGACACACACTACTCATACCTTGCAACTATTTCCATTACTACTACCAATACGAACGCAAAATTTTATGGTACGCAATATTAATATTAATTTCTATAATTTTCTAGTTCAACGAGAACGAAACTTTGGGTTGGAAAGTGATAGGTTTCAATGGCTTGCGGTTGAAGATTTTCTTTATTGCGTCAATACCATAGAAAGAAGTTAATTGTATATTGATTCTTTCTATGTTCAGTGACTGATTTATTTTATCAAATTGTGTTTATTTATATCTAAGTAAGACGAAGGATAAATAAGTGCATAGTGGAATTAACTGGCAATAAAGTCCTAAGGCTATTTCAACGTTGTATATAGTATGGTATAGTAGTTATAGACTAATTAACAGAATATACGAGAGCGCACTTTCGACCTCACGATTGTCGTAGTATGAATGCTATTCTGCTGGCTGATTGTGTGTCAGATATACAATCCTATATACCATCTTCAATCTGTATGCTATCGCTGTCTAACGGCAAGCACTCGTCGCTAGTCTCTACTCTTGTCCAACTAAATGGTATCCTCACATCTATCTTTTCAATTTGAGTCAACTTAATAAAGCCCTCATGCCGTGCTACTGCGATGCGAGGGGAACGAATCGCTAGATGCGTAATTCACTTTAGGTGAAGCCGGTGTTCGATGCATTTCGTTCATTTCTTAATAAGGCGTCGCTAGGTATTAGGGTACAGTTCTCAAGTTGTATAACGGTTAGTAAGTTGATCGCGGTCAGTAATTCTATACAAAATGGAATATTATATACGCCCAAGGAAAAACAATTTTACGGTGGCAATTCAGCAGAAGTTACACGCGATAACTTTGAGAGCGTATTCTTTGTGTAGCTACTAGCTGTGGGGTTCCCCACGCCCAATACTAAAAACCATGTCCTCGCCAGGCCTTCACATTGGCACAGCGCATGAACTGGTGCTTCTTCCTCCTCTTGGCAGAATCTGCAGGTTGCGTCATCTGCCAGGTCTATGTTGTACAGCAACACAATAAGGTTAACAATCTGAATCGCGATTTTGATTATATATTCTCAGGTTGAACTATACATACAACTGTATTTATTGGAGGTAATTTTATTCATGCCAGCTTACATACCTAATGTTTACTAGTATTTGATAAATTCATATTTTATGTCCACTATTCATTTGGTAAATTGTCTATGAAAGTTGTTTTGACGACCTTGATTGATTATTATTAGTTTTCAAATAAGGGTATCCATTCAGTTTAAGGCGTAACCAGTTTGCGGCAAAAATCACAAAGGGAAGCATTTGTGTTTATCTGATATTCGCCTCTTATAACATATGTATATGTATATGTGCGTAGGTCGTTAACCTTTTTTTTTGGTAGGAATTGTACATATACCTATTGAGTATACAGTGACCAGTCAGCAGACCTACTATCATTTTGACAGTCTTCCTGCTTTTATTCAGTAGATCGCTACTAAATTCAGGCCTCTGTTTTTAGGAACTCTTTTGCCTGTCTCTGTCCCAGCGATTTTTGCCACTACCTTCTAGACCGATTATGTATCCATTCATTGATGGATTTTTTTTTTGATTTGCGATTTGATAGTGCTGAAAGAAAGGCCAATTCCAACAAATGACCTTGACGAATCTCGCCTGGCGAGCTTGTCCCCCGCCTCATTTCCTCTCACGCCCGAGTGGCTAGGGACCCAGGCCAAAGTTAATTTCCTTTGGGTGCTCACCTTATTTAGGGCGCTTACACAGTTCCAAATCAGCTTAGAGCTCACGCTTATGGAACTAATTGTTTTAAGTGTGGACTGACTGTCAGAGAAAATAGCGACGCTTTTACCTGGCTCGGTACATCTTTCTATTTCTCGGACACAGTGGTGTATTGCAGCAACCTCAGCTTGGAATACCGTCGTGTCTTTGCCGAAGCTTACTGAAAGAGCCTCTTTAGACTTCTTAGTCTATATTCCAGCTCCGACGCCATAGTTCGTTTTAGAGCCGTCTGTATACTAGTTTGAGTCCGCTCTTACTGGAGTACCTGTCTCCCATTATAGATTATAGATGGTCCACTGCAGATGGTATGGTGGTGTAAAGTTTCCTTACTTTCCTAGAGTTAATCGTTGATTATATGTGATTGATTCGTTATGATAAGTGGAATAAGTAGCGGCAACATGATATTATAAGCATTGGGAAGGTTGGCATTTATATCACGATCATCAATGTAAACTTTGAAAATGTTCTATCCTCACGGGATACTTATAATCTTTTTTTACAACTTTTCGGCTTTTTCGATTGTTTTGAAGTCTGCGGGACGTTTCGGCAACGCATCGAATACCATCGGAGTTCTGTTAAGAAGCGAAACCTATCAAATTGTATCACCTTAGTTTAGTTCAAATATATGAAGGTGAGTGAAGGTTACTTCTATTTCAAAAATGTAGAAAAAAAATACAAAATGATATCAGTAAAAGGAACTGCAACTAAAAGCAATTTTTCATAATTTATAATAATAATTAATCTCCCTTCGTTATTTTAAAGGGTAAATTACAGATGAAATGAATCTATTCGTGCAGATGCAATCACTATCTGTACGAGGCGTTCTTCATTCCGAACTGTCCTGACGTCCTCGGAGAAATTAATACGAATCGTGGATTTCCACTGAGTAGGTAGCCTCGTTAATGTGCTCTAAGGGATCGCCCATTCCTCGGTTTAGATAATTAGATAAGTGAATCGGTTTTACTACTCCGTGATAGGGATTGATCGCCCCGTTGCAACCCTATCTTGGTAATAATAACTATATTGTAGCCAAGCTTTTTCTTTTAATTAACTTTATACTTTATATACGTTGGCTTATAACCTGTAGTATATACATAGGTACCTAACGAAGATAATGTTTGGGTTAATTACACAGAGGGGTATGTTTCGCAAGAGTAAAAGGATTCGTCAATTAAAATTAACAATGTCTGCAGGGCATAATGGATTTTATAGTGCTTACACAGGTGTAACCAGTAATTTTCTACTGTCGTGAAAACTCGGAATATTGTTTAAAGTTTTTTTGTGCTCTGTATCCAACTCCATAAAATCAATATCCAACTCCTGTAATTTACTACTGAAAACTTGAATAGTTAAAACCTACTTCAGAAAATAATAGTGCTATTTACGTATTTAACACATGTGTTGAATTCTTTTTATTTTACATATTTTTTATTAAAAATGTTTTAAAAATTTCCAGTTATTGTGTAAAAAGATTAAAATAGATGGTTGGTTTAACACTTACAAAGAGTGTTTGTTTTATATTCTATTAGCAACAACAGGTGGCTACTACTGGGCTTAAAAGACCGCAGAGTGGGTAGTTACATAAAGAAGTGGCTCTCAAGAATAATGGACCTAACTATGCAGGCCAGAATATGGAGTGTCTTTTAGAATAAAAGGCATGACAACAGGATATAAAAGTTTGTGATAAATATTCCTGTGTCATAATTGCAACATTAAATTAACCTACTATCAATTAACAATCCGGAACTACGTTCCATGTTTGATCACTTAGAGTTCTTTAGACAATTTCGATCATGGTTGATTAGTTAATTCTTACCATTTTGCATCATCTTCTCCATTGTCTCCTACTGTCTTTTAGTGCTCCAACTCTTGGACAGTTCTCATGGTCTCTATGCATTAAGTTTTCAGTCGTAATATATTTTTTTTCTATTGCAAAGTTTATTAAATTTACAAGTTTCAGAATTTCTCTCTCCATATATTTTTATAGTAATTTTTCTTTCATATCTTCTCAAGTTATCTTTTCTCTTTAGAAATAGATATGGTTTTCACGTATAAATAGCATTGGCATTAATCTTATTATATTTTTATATACTATTCTCTTGCATATAACAGAAATCAGAAGGGGCTTTCAAAAATAGGTGGACACTTTGCGACAGATAGCAAGGCAATGCTACGGACATTAATGAACTAGAACTGGTTTGGAAGTACATATGCCTAGTGAGAACAAGTTGGTTACATTTACGTGAATTTAACGTTGTATTGGTTGAAACAACGTTAATGGTTATAATTAATACGTTTATTATATAACCAACTTTTAACTACACATTGAAGAAACGTTATTTTAATAGAAATTGTACGGATAGTTTAACTTTAACTAAAATAACACGTTCTAGTTGCATCGTTTATTTTAGATTATAAAAACAACGTTGCAAATAGAGAAATTATTAACTGGAATGTAACGCACAGTTTTAAATATAACTAAAATAAAACGTTTAGTTACAACGCGTTTACTCTACGTGAAAAGACAACGTTGAAAAATGAAAAATTTGTAGCTGAAATGTAACGCATAATTTAAATATGACTAAAATAAACCGTCTACTCTACGTTAAAAAGCAACGTTGAAATATGAAAAACTATTAACTGCAATGCTATATGTAATTCGATTTGTGATGAAGTCAAAAAAATGGTAGGTACTTTAAATTTGTTTTGTTTTAATATAAGATGTGCTTTTGCATAAAATGAATGCATTTAGCATAGGTAACAGATTATTGTATTAAAACTGCACTACTGGTGAATGTATCATTCCTCCCCCATTTCATATAAACTCTTCCACCCCTGTCGCGCATCTGCAACGTGCACGGTGCACTTGCAGTCACATGTTTACTACACTAGTCGAGTGTTAGAACTTTTCTTTATCTTTATAACAAAGTTTTATATTAATATGTGATACGTAGCAATCAGTGTATTTAACTAAACGGTGAGTAGGTAACTACCCCATCAATTAAGTCTATTAGTTATTTGCATATACGATGCACATTGCACGTATAATTATATATATATGCATATGCACAATTGGCAAAAAAGCATAGTAGCCATCTTAAAATAAGGAACTAATGTCAGAAATTTAACTATATCCTAAAATTTGTTTTTGAATAACCTGGTTTCTTAGTTTACACCACCTTCTTACTTTATTTTCAAATATATATATAGGTAAGCGAATGCTGATGGTTCTAATCTAGATTCTTGTGTAAGAAATTCTAATTACTGTTACATGACGTCGTTGCAGTGAAGTATAACTGGAAGGGAAGGAATACTTAGTTTTCACAAAACGGGAACCAGAGGTAATACGGAAACTATGGTAACAATATACAGTGAGTATTAAATACTTTCATCCGTTTGTAATACAAAAATCTAGGAATCCAATCAAAGTAAACATTAACTTATATATACATCCCTAAAATTTACAGCCTGTAGTCCTTGGTGTTACTTATGTTTGAGTCTTCCATTTAAAGTTACAATTGAACAATACATACAGCAGAAAGTGCAGTGAAGGACTGATTGAAATATGCCAAAACCCCAATGGACTGTTTGGGTAGAAGACCATGTGCAGAAAAAGGGAGGGAAAATATATATATATATATAGATGAAATAAATCAAATTACTTGTTCCGAAATGAAACAAGAATTAGGTTTCAATAATTTATATTTAATTAAGGCTTTGTTACGTTTCGGGACCTTTGCAAATTCGCCCCTTCTTCAGACCTAAATGATGGAATTACATTTTTACAAAACTTATTAACTAAAAATAATGAAAGGGAACTTACAGTCGCCCAAAAATTACGGTACTAGAAACAAAATGGTGGCCTCATATCCGAACTGACGAAATTAAAATTTTTGTCTTGAATAGCTAACATTGGTCTTCTAATTAAAAACTCGGACAACACCAAATAACACACATTAAAATTGAAGTAGAGATAAAATTTAATGTAAAAGGGGACAAAACTACAGATTAAAAGCTGAAGAGGCCAAAACAGCCCGAGGATGGAGAGAGACTGCGGGAAAATCTTTTTTGTTTAATAGTTTAAAATTTTGACAGAAAATGTTTAAATGTAGAAGTATATACGGCGGACTCATAAAGTCGCAGTACCAGACATAAAATTTAAGTTATATTTTAATTTTTAAATTTTGTATTAAATTTTTGTAATTATTAACTGTATTTTGTGTTTGTTCTTTAGAATTTAGATTGTTTTTTATTTTATATATTGCTAAACTTTCCAAAAATACCCTTTTATTGTAGTTATTCTCGCAAAATAAAAATTTTACATTATCAAAATCAACAGAGTGTTTTTCATTCTTTAAATGGGCGGCCAAAGAGCATTTTTTCGGATTTACCCTCGCATCGCTCTTATGTTGTGTGGCTCGCTCCCGCCATCTCTGTGTCGTTTGCCCAATATAATAACGCGAACAGTCGATGCATTGAACCGCATAAACTACATTGCTTTGTTGACTGTGAGGCAGGCCACATTTCAAATTCGTAAATTGCTTTCTGCAAGGAACAGCTGAAGTATATGCCAGGCGTATGGGGGTATCCTTGAAAAGTCCATGGAATTTGTCTGTTAAATTTGGTATGTACATTAAAGAAACATATGTAGGTTCAATTTCTTGGTTATCAAAGGTAGGCCGAAATCCAAAGCCCGTAGAAAACAGTAACCTATTTACCATACACTTGGGATACTGGTTTAATAAGAGTATTGTCTTAAGGTATTTGAGATCGGTAAGTAAGAATTCCTCATGACTGATTCTCATGATTCTGTTTTTCATTGCCAGGACTAAGCCAAGGAACGTTTCTATTTAACGATATTTTCTATTAAAAATTAAACGTTAAAATAATATTAGTATATGACGTGAAATAGGGCTTAATAAGTAACGTTTTTGTCGGGACATAGATGTGTCGTTTCAACGTTGTTTATAAACGTTGCGTAACGTTCGGTTACCGTTAAGAACAACGTTTTCTTAACGTTTATGTTCTTATTGGGTGAGAACTGAATAGTCAGACAGACCCTAATAAAGTTACTTTATTGTGGATACCCCGTACATTCGACATCGAAAGAAGTGATGAGATAGCAGAAAAAGGGTTAACATCTTCATAAATTAGCCCAAGAACTGTCCTAGTAGCACTCATGGCTCAGTTCTGTACTAATTCATGGTAAGAATCTAGGTTCAAGAGAAACACAAAGAATTCTAAAGCACTATAACCAGGGGGGTTATTCTTGAATTTGTGCGAGCGAATATTTTCGTGCTGCACGTCAAATTTATATGTGACATTATCGACGTCTAATTTTTGAACAGTGGGGCGTTGTCGTGTGCGGCTCGTACCGCACACTTTTCAGCAGCTACCTAAAAGCTGACGTCTCGCATACTTTTTAAATTGCAAAGTTCGCGTAATATTTCACATCTTTGCTTGCCGTCAATAAAAAAGGGACAGTAAATGGAAGGTTATGTATCAGTAGTATATATACTTCAATTTTTAATGAGATTTTGCAATTTACAGCAACAAATAACGGTGAACGCATAAAAAATGCACAGACAACCAAACAATCCATTTATCCAGGCTCATCAAATACAATTCTCCTTTAACGTACACTGGATTTTGCATTGAACTCGAGCAAAGTAGAGAATAATGATTTACAAGCAGGTTTTAATTATTATTATCCCATTAAGTAAATAGTACAAAATAATAAAACATCAAATATATTTCACAAATAAATGTGTTTAACGCTCAAACGAAAATAATTAAAAAGAATATTACAATTTTACATAATATACATCTTTTTCTTTTGCCAGTTAAAGTCAACTTGAAGAAAAAAGCAAAAAATTAATGAACTAAATAGATATAAGGATACTGTTCGATAAATATGTGTGTTATAGATAAAAGATAACAATGACTATCATGAAATTGAAAATGTATCATAAAAAAATTACAACTACGTATAATATGAGTGTTAAATAAAAATGAGAAAATAAAACATTTCAAACATAAACGCGTGAGTATCAATTTTAACAGATCCCTTCGAAGATATTATCGCATTTCGTTGTTCAAAGTCAAGAAAATCCAAAGAAGGAATTCTGCATTCACCATTAACAATACTGTTTTTTCTATATCTGCGAGTCATATGCTTGCATTTTGCAATATTTTCACGTAAGACTACACGATACACCTAAATGTCGACAAAAGTGTGCGACATCGAAAGTTAATAGCGAATGTCGCATAAACTCAAGAATAACTCCTCAGGTGAATTGATGAGAATTTTTTTAGCACGAAACCATCAAAGCAGAAAGTTGAAGAACTATTAAATATTAGTCGAGACCACATTCGACAGGTCAGGACACAGTGCATTAAAAGGAAATGAACGAAAGAAAATTTGTAATCATCACTTCAAGCATTTGTACACTAGGTGTACATTTTTTCTCAGTGTATGCTCCTTTCATTTTTATTGCTTACTGTAGCTTCGCAATATTTGAAGGTTTTATCTATTTTCTTTAATATTATGGTACTTCCATATACCTATACTATATTTTTCCTGGTTATTTTTAGTGTTCCCTTCCACGCTTAGTTATCCATATTCATTATGGTTTCGCCTAGTATACCATTTTACCTCTATTGAACCTTATCAGATCATCAGCAAATGTTAGGTACTACTTGTAATAATTTATTACTTAATGATCCCCTTATTTCGCTCCTTATTATAGTCTTTAATATATAATCTTTTTTTTTATATAAGGCTGTTCTGGTATCCTGAGATTGATTGAATCCTACAATAAAATATTCCCTTAGCATGTTGATATTCCACTATTATGTTTAATAGCGTCCATTGCCTAAGGTTTCGTATTTTGCAAGATTTTTTTAAAAATTTTTATTGATAATCTTAATCTTGATATTTGGGTGTTTTTCACACGCTTGGATAATCAGCTTTTGTGTAGTTGTAACATGGATTATAGTGGCCGATACATTCCTGCTTGAATTAGTGCGAAAATTTTTGTCGGATTTGTGACCTTGAAGCGATATTCCAAAACCTTCTAAATATCATCATTGATCGAAGCCCTTTCTCCCAAAACTTTCACTTGATGCTATCGTTTTAAACTATAAAGCTAAACAATTTTAAATACTTTGGGGGGCCCCACAAAAAATAGGAAAAATCGGACGCTTATTTTCATTGTGATTTGGTTTATTTTCATAGAGTTAATACTATTATCTTTACAAATTGCAAACCTTGCATTGTTCAGGATCTTCTTGAATTATCTGTCGGACATATTTAGGGGGAAGCTCTACACATCGTAGATTGTATGTCTAAGCAGTGTCGTATTGACTAACCTTCCTCCAGCAGACATCGTTTTAGTAACTTGAGTGCCAATTAGTACTGCTTCAAGAAGGGAATGCTAATCATTTCTCTTTTTTTTAGCCCATAGTGATTCTTACCACAGCTTCCACTGTTCACCAACTATTTCTCCCTTCAGGATAATATTGACTATGCTGTTCGGGTTTAATATGAACTGTGGCACCGAGTATCTGGCTGTTATTCTTCTGAAGCCCTTCGATATTTGGCAAAATGCCAGATTTATGAATGTGCACGTTTATGGTAAAATTTCTATTTAGTAGGGCTCCAGGACACAGATATTTAATACGTTATTAATTTCTACTCAACACCTTTCTTAACCTAACATTTACATCTTTTATTTACCGCCTTGTCACCAGGAATGCAAAACATATTACAATATTAGTATATTCAATCCTAAACAACCTCAACGTTTAAATTTTTATGAGTAACATTGTATATATGCATATTTTGCACTTTGCATTTACTATGTATCCCACTGGGTGCTGTGTTCTGCTTGCATTGTTCTTGTTGTTTTGCAGTAAATGCATGCTACTATCATCATAAAAAGTGAATCTATATAAACCGCGCGAATATATTACCGCCAGTTCACTTTAAATTCAATTCAGTAAACTGGCTATTCGTAACGCATAATTACAATATAAGTGCACTTTTGCGTGCACATAATAACCTCATGAGCATATTTAATTAACACTTATTATTTAAATATGACAAGGAAAAAATATTTATATCTATGGATGCCATTAGAGCATCCATTGCGATTTTCTACGGTGCTGTTAGTATAATCATATAGCCACGTAAATAATTGTTTACTTTACGCTGTGGTTGTAATATACGGGAGATGTTTAAGAAATGGATCAACTAAAATATAAAAATAAATAGCCCTTAATAGGTTTCGTTTACAGAAAAAAATGTTGGTGTTTTTTTAATGACAATAAGATAAATTAAATTTTACAAAGACTAAGTAATAAGATTTGCCTGAATAAGGTAAATATAGCGTATAATAATAAAATAAATAACCGAAATATAAGCTAAGATAAAGTGAGAAAAGTGAAAACCAAGTTTTATGAAGTTTGGATTTATCCGAGAATTTAGTTAATATTTAATATTTTGGAATAAGACATATGGAAATTATAATTGCATTGTTACGCCAATGGTCCCATATGGTAATTATAACATGGCACAGCCTACATCACGACAATCCGGTTGTCACAAGTTACTTGCAGTAAGTGTTCTGTGAACACAAAAATATATGTTTCGTGCGGAGAATGCGAGAGAAACTGCGAAAAACTATATTTGTGATTGCGTACTAAAAATCAAAGGTATATTATTGTGAATTATTCAGATCAATAAAATGCTGTAATATATGTAGGTATGCAGATGAGTCACAGCTTCTGCATTCGTTCATTCCGAGTATTTTGTCAAAAATTTGTTATCCATGTATCATTTTTAATTTTAAAGATATTTCAATTTGAGTATTAGTTCAAACAATTCCAAAATCGACTGATTAGAAATTCGATTACCAATTAAGAGAACGTATGCTGAACTTTTTTTGAACATCCAAACAAAATTGCCCAAGATAATGACCATACTTGCAAGCTACATGGTAAAATGCGGTAAATTACTTCTTAGTCAGTCATTTTAAGTGCATTGTGCCAAAATTAGTATTTTGCTCTTGATTCTTTTTCAGAAAGAATATTTAGAAATTCAGAGAGAAGAAATATGTGATAAGTTACAATGAAAAGAAAACGATTATGGGCGTTGGAAATCGTGAAGGATTTGCTTATCCGCCGAATACAGTATTGATAAACCTCTGTAACTTTTAATAATAACATCTAAGCGTTGATAGCCCAGCTAAAGATGTCTGTAATTATTGCTTTAGAACAATAGCAGAAATTAGTGATGTCAATGATGATATTAACAGAAATCAACTAAAAAAAGTTAAAAATTCAAAAGTGAAAGCCTCTTAGTTTCACAATTTAATGAATTACCTAATTCAATAACATATTCAAAAACGATTAAGAAAATAGAGATAACATTTCTAGTGCGTGGACATTCATATATCCCTGAAAAGAGAATTTTTGGAAGGGTGGAAAGATAGCGAGGCGGTTATTGAAAACTATTGAGGGAAATTGGAAACTTTACTCACAAATAGAAGAAATTAGAAAATTCTTCTTTAAATGTTGTTAAAATTTAAATTTATTTTCACCGCCCACTATTAATTAAATACTAGTACAAAACTACATTTTCTGAAAATCACTAATGTTAAAAAAAACGTTACAGATAGGTATAAGAACATCTATAGCTTTTCGATAAAGGATTCAATTCTACATCACGTGCTGTAAAAATAAACAGGGCGTATTTCCATTTGAAAAAAAAAATACTTTTAACTCAACGAGGCACTCCTTTTAGGAATGCCATGTGATGCCATGGTTCAGAAATCTAACCTAGATAGAAAATATCAGGTTATAATGCCAGAAAAGAAGGACTGGGAGACAGGTACTCCGGTAAGAGCGGACTCAAACTGGTGTACTGACGGCTGTAAAACGGACTACGACGTTGGAACCGGGAATATACGTTAAGAAGCCTAAAAAGGCTCTTTCGGCGAGCTTCAGCAAAGACACAACCGTGTTCTAAGCTGAGGATGCTGCAATACACCATTGCGTCCGAGATGTAGAAAGATGTACCGAGCCAGCTAAAAGCGTCGCTATCTTCTCTGACAGTCAGTCCACACTTAAAGCGATTAGCTCTACAAGCGCGGACTCTAAGCTGATTTGGGACTGTGTAAACGCCCTAAATGAGGTGGGCACCCAAGAGAAAGTAACCCTGGCTTGGATCCCTAGCCATTCGGGCGTGAGAGGAAATGAGGCGGCGGACGAGCTGGCCAGGCGAGGTTCGTCAAGGCCATTTGTTGGAGCCGACCCCTCTTTCGGCACTACCAAATCGCAAATTAAAAAATCCATCAATGGATGTATACATAATCAGTCCAGAGAGTGGTAGCAAAAATCATCGGGACAAAGACAGGCAAAAGAGTTTCTAAAGGAGCAGATGCCTGAATTCACGAGAGATCTACTGAATAAAGACAGGAAGAGTGTCAAAATAATTGGAGGTCTGCTGACTGGTCATTGTAGACTGAATAGTCATATGTACAACATAGGCCTGCCAGATGATGCAACCTGCAGATACTGCCAAGAGGAGGAAGAAACACCAGTTCATGTACTGTGCCAATGTGAAGGCCTGGCGAGGACAAGGTTTCTAGTAATGGGGGAGAAGAACTTCACAGCTAGTAGCTACATAAAGAAGCCGCTCTCAAAGGTGATAGGCCTAATTAAAAGGGCAAAATTAGAGAGCGTCCTCTAGGAAAAAAGGGATCACAATAGATCTGAAAAGGTCGCGGTGAAACATAGGTCACTCCAATCCTAATCTAATCTACTCTAATCTAAGAAGTTACACCAAGGTACCCCTACGTTATGGAACACCCTCTATAATTTTGTTTACTTTTTATTCCTTGGTTAAAGAGTACAGTACTCACACTCTCCACAGTCAACATAAAAACTTTCGACCTCTTACTGTATAGTTGTGATACACATTTAATGTACCATACCTTTTTGGGACTTTTTTTCACAAAAACCAAAATAACTCTGAAATAGTGACCGACAGATAATTAGATATTTTATAAAATTAGTTTTAAAATGTCTAGGAGAACCTAAAAATGCACAAAAAAATATAGGTTTCTATTTATAATATCAAAGTTGGTCTAGACTTTCGATGTAACCGGAAGTGTGACATAGATGCAGTTGCTTTTTCTAAATAGATCATAGCTAACTAACCCCAAAGTTTCCAAAATCGAGAAATTGCAAAGTCAAGAACTTTTAATAGACCGGTTCTGTGAATCACCCTGTATAGGACAGACATAGAAGAACAACAGAGAGCTTCAGTAATTATTATATAAGGCAAATGAAAGAAAAATTAACTTAATCGAAAGAAAACAACGAATAAAAGTTTGGAGCGTGTCTTAGTTTTAAAAAAATGAAGTCAATTATGGTTACATTATTTAATACTAGTTTCAGAAGGAGAACATTACCACAAAAAAATGCGAATAGTACGTAGCTGGTAGGTGTTGGTGAAGCAACTTAACGCAGTAAATTATCTGTATTAAGTTTAAATTCGGCGAGTATAGCACTGAACTGTTCCCCCATAAGTGCCATTAGTGCATTGTGGATGCAATCGTTTGTCTTTCGTATCTAACTGATGTTTCTTATAACCCCTCAACAACATTAAATTGGGCCGTACTTACTCCTAAAACTACCGAAATGCATCTACTCTAAATTTATTAACTAACAAATCAACATGTTCAAAAAGTAATGTAGAAAATTTTATTTGAAACTTTAATTAATTATATTTATGCTTCCACAAATTTTATACCATTCAGTATTAAACGTTATGCACATTTTGTCTCTGATTATGGTACATGAATAATGGAAGCACCGCAAGATCCTAAAGATTACATGCAATTGCCGAGTATATTTAAATTACTAAAATTAACTCTCAGGCAGCTACTATATTTTATATGGGCTTAGAGGCATTAATTATTTTTCGAAGCTACATTACGCAACGCTCTTTTTATTTCCAACTTGTTATTAATTTCAAATTAACATTGAAGCTGCGTAGGTTAAATTTAGTAACGGTAAGTACGTGCTACAAGAAATTGTAGTTACAAACAGGTAACATACAGGGTATCCTGCTTTTAAAATAACATGCAATAATTCTTTTCATGTTTTTAAAGAATGGAAAATAAGCAAACAAAAATATGTAGAAAATATATCATGCGCAGTGTTCAGTTAATCAGGTGACTAAAATGTGGCGTAAGGTGGTGAAAATTTAACTATTGTGAAATCTCCAGCGAATGTGACAATCCAAAATCAATTTCTACTGGAAAAACTAAAACCGCACTGACAAAAATCGTCCAAATAACTTGTATGTTTGACATTTATATATTTGCAACTGGTATGTTTTAGTTGCCGGAAACACACAAAAATCGGTAGCAAAGCCATTTAATTTGGAATAACCAAATAGGAATCTCTAAACTTGCGTCTTAAAAGAAGCATAGTGTTCATTTGTCTTAAATATACTTGCATTCAGTGCTATGTTACAACTCTCTTGATGCAAATAATTTATACTATCTATGTGTTTCTAGTCTTTCTGGCAATTAATTTAATTATTGGGATCAAAAATATTTTTACTTGCATAACTTCGATGATTTAACGCATTCGCTCAGTTAAAGTTGTTAGATTCTGCGTCGTACGCGCCCTGCCTTGCACATATTTGTGTACGTTTAGTTCGTTATACAGTATACTTCGCACCGTATTGACAGTTTTGTCTTTTATTGTTTAACCGTATTATTACGGTATTATACCAAGAATACGTTGGAGCTTTTAACAAAGAATTATAGGATCAATAAGGAAAGTATTTTTCGTCATAAGCATTCCACTTTATTGACACTATTACAAGTGCATTAAAGGCAAACAATAATTTTGCTACTATAAACTGATTGCACCTGTATCATGGCAAAACTATATGTTAAAACCTAATATTTTCTTTTATTGGCACAAGTAAAATGTTAACTTACAACAACTAGCTCATTTAGAATAAGTAGTTTATCAGTTGAATATCTGGTATAGATAAACGAAATATTGCAGCAAATATTTTAAATCAGAGATCTTGTGTTATTTACTCTAAATACATCAATATCTATGCCGTATTTAATTATAATTTTTATCTGGGTAACTGAATATTCACTTGTCAGCACCATTTTATTTTCTCAGTGCGGAAGAGATTTACAGGGTTCAACAATCTAAATAAGACAATATTTTCATATTAACAGGGCCTTTGACAGGCCATTAAACAACGAAAGGACATCTGAGTAGAGCTGGAGTAGAATAAATTAACAACATTCATGTGTTAAAGAAATTAAAATTCATGAACCCTAAAATGAAATCTCCGAAGCCATTTTTTTTATAAACCAAGCACTTCTTATTATTAATATTTATTAATTTATTAGTACTCTTTATTAATTTTTTATTTATTTATTAATACTCTTGTTATATAAGCAGTTTCCGTCAGTCCAGTATATTTACCTTTATTAATCGGTATTTTTCATAATTCATAACCTGTAGCTGAACAATGAATTCTAACCTACGTTCATAAATAGTAGTTAATTCCTCCTGTAAACATATGTGTTTGATTAATTCCCCAACATTAAAAATAAAACAAGTTATTGAATGTTGATTTAAACGTAGAACACCCGGTACACATTTCTGCTCTTTTTGGATTAGTCCAACATACTTTAATTTAAATAACGTTACTTGCACGGTTATTGCCGGTAGTGATAGTGATATTCCCAGCTATGGAAGGTGCAGATTAAAAACTAATTAGTTTCTGCCCGTTTTGCGCTTCTTCACAACTATAGCTGCTTAGCTTATTTATTCGTAATTGCGTGCTTATTTGAAATCCGTGCTTATTATTTATAATCGATGGTCATAGATAGAAAAATAGTATTTGCGATAGCATGAGTAATGTGAGAATCATTTACCTATACTTATTAACTGTAAAGAACTTTGTTTCATTGAAATGAAAATAGTTGGTGTAGAAGGTGAGTTATGGAAGGAGAGAAAGTTCATATTGCTATTATGTTTGTTTTACTTGTATCTTAAAATATGCAACATGGCAGCATAAACTTTATATTTCAGAAGAAAACGAAGAATATCACTGCTTCACAGTTTTTGCATCGATTTTTGCATACTCAAATATATTTTAATACCTTTTAAATTAAATGCATAGTGTTCACTTTAAAATTAAAAAATAAAAAGCCAAGAAAGTGATTTCTGAAGGAAAATTGTATGATTTGAATGGAAATGCGTAGCATTCGAGTCGGCTAAATATTAACATCTCTTTTATTAAAAAGCAAAAAGCCTGTGAAAATATTATCACTTTTCCAAGTTACATTCATAGGTACATAAATACTAAATCGGAACGTGTACACCTTTCACTAGGGGCATAAACTTATCCATGAAACTCGCCCATAGTCACTAATAAGCCTCGCTTTCATTGCTATACAGGGTGGGCCACCACATTCGCGTCGGCTTATGTACGAAAAGTGGTAACATATTTTTTTGTTAAGGGTTATACAGGTTCAGAAGGAGCACATTTAAAAGTTGTTTTGAAGTATACAGGGTGATTTAAAGAAAAGTTACACACCAAAGTTGTGAAAAATTAAATGGAACACCTGTATATTATGACATATTTTGATAGCACAGACTAAATAAGGACAAATTGGTGTTATGGTGGTTTCTTATGCCTAACTCAATTTGTTTACGAGATAATTAACCATCCTTCAAAATGTAGACCAAAATCGAAGCGGCATGCCTGTCATGCATATTTAAGCTAGATATATTAAACTGTATTTATTCTTTAACTAAAGCATTAGACTTGATAATAAAATAAAAGTAATGCAAAAAATTATACGGGGTGAACAAAAACATACTTTTAATTTTTGCTGTCTTTAAAAGCAAGTGACTTTCTTATTTTAAATAGAACAGCCTGTATTTTATTACCTTATTTAGATTCTAATTTTAACGGTCTTTAAGATTGTATTAATGCTTCTTAATGCGAATGTAGTGACCCACCCTGTATATACACCGTCATTTCATACAAACGATAATATTAACATTGTGTCCCGATCTAATGATGTGGAAGGGTCAATAAGTATCTGTTCAAACCCTTTTGACTTTTTTTGCACCAGCATCAAACTCACCGGCAGTTTGTTGCGATGACACAGAATTTAATTCTACCAAGGCACTTATTTGAATTTATAAATCACTAAAAGCTCTTTACAGGGTGAAATTCTTATTAATTACAAACTAGGCACTTGTGCAATGCCAAAGTATTACCAAGTGTTGTTTCCTTGACATGTCGCCTAGAGGATCACTTTCAAGAATCAGAAATGAAAGTGGAAAGAGGGATAAAATGAAAAACGTGCTGCTTTTTACGCTTTAGCAGTAGCTACACACATTAAATTACAGAAAAAGTACAGAATACCATACTTTGTTGCTGTATCTCAGATAATTTTTCATAAAAGCCGAATGTGCCCTTTTTTTCTAGAATTCGCTCTCTAATTTTGCCCTCTTAATTAGGCCTATCACCTTTGAAAGCGGCTTCTTTGTGTAGTTACTAGCTGTGGGATTTTCCACGCCCATTACTAGAAACCTTGTCCTCGCAAGGCCTTCACATTGGCACAGTACATGAACTGGTGTTTCTACCTCCTTTTGGCAGAACCTGCCAGGCCTATGTTATACATATGCTTATTTAGTCTACAGTGACCACTGTCAGCAAACTTACTATCATTTTGACAGTTTTCCTGTCCTTATTTAATAGATCTCTAGTAAATCCAGGCCTCTGTTCCCTTGCCTGTCTCTGTCGCGGTGATTTCGCCATCACTCTGTGGACTGATTATGTATCCATTCATTGATGCATTATTTAATTTGCGATTTTGGTAGTGCCGAAAGAAGGGCCAGTTCCAACGAATGACTTTGACGAACCTCGCCTGGCCAGCTCGAGTGGCTAGGTACCCAGGCCAAGGTTAATTTCTCTTGGGTGCTCACCTCATTTAGGGCGCTTACACAGTCCCAAATCAACTTAGAGTTCACGCTAATGGAACTAATCGCTTTTCGTAATCTTGTTCAGCTTAATATTTTTCCTCCGTATGATGTCGCAAGTTTACTTTATTCTCCATCGTTTAAGGTTTACATGAATTTGTTCTCATATATTATTAGAAGTAAAATTCCAATTTAGACTCAGTCCTATATCTATTCTTTATTCCCTTGGGTATGTTTTTTTCCGAGGCCCCTTTCCTGGGTGTGCTAAGAGTCGCCGGGGCACCGGCTCGGGAGAGTTATGTATCTCACCTTCGTTTTCCTTTTTCCTTTTATCCTCCCGCAGGGTACAAGTTTGTGTGATCTTGGAGTATCAGTTATACAGTGATATGCTATGAGGATGTCTTCATAGTATTGTGTCATGCCTATCATTTTTACTATGTGGATGGCGTTTGAAGGGAGCCG
This sequence comes from Protaetia brevitarsis, assembly GCA_004143645.1. NCBI lineage: Eukaryota > Metazoa > Arthropoda > Insecta > Coleoptera > Scarabaeidae > Protaetia > Protaetia brevitarsis. The sequence continues at coordinate 73,177 of RXPK01004263.1, forward strand.
AGGTTGCTCGATCGCCAAACTTCCCTATTTAACAAAGAAGAAGAAGAACAAGAAGAAGAAGAAGAAGGACTAATCGCTTTAATTTTGAACTGACTGTCAGAGAAAATAGCAACGCTTTTATCTGGCTCGGTACATCTTTCTATTTCTCGAACACAATGGTTACATTACAGCAACTTCAGCTTGGAACAACGTCGTGTCTTTGCTGAAGCTTACCGAAAGAACTTTTTTAGGCTTCTTAGCGTATATTGCAGTTCCAACGCCGTAGTTCGTTTTAGTCCCAGTCCTTCTTTATCTGGTATTATAACTTGATATTTTATATCTAGGTTGAATTTTTGAACCATGGCACATGTTTTTGCTAAAAGGGGTACCTCGTTGAGTTCTAGCTGCTACATTAAAAATACAGCTACATAATAAGACGGTATATGTTAATTCTTAAGAATGCCCATCTTCCTTTAATGTATAAAAAACTAAATTCAGTACGCCATCTTTAGTCCATTAAGTGTTGCTGGTTCTCTTTATCTACAATTAACTTTAAATATGTACGTGGGATTATAATTGTTAGAAAGTCATTACAGACAACTTACATTCCAAAACTGTTAAACTGATCATCTACTAATGAATCACAGATGTCTCCAATACAGAAGTTGTCTTACAGAAGTAGATTATATGAGTCCTTCCAAGTATTACATTTCTTTCTTTTATTCGTTGATGTTTCAGCATGGGAAGATGGAGGTATTTCTAAATTAGAAGTTGAAGGTCTTGTCATTTCGTTTGATGAAAACGCCTTAAATTGAACACTTTGTAAATTTTCAAGTGGAATCTCATAAAGAATGTATTTCCAAATTACTAATAACAGAAAAGTGAACTGCAATATTTCAGTACCTAATTGAAAAGGTGTTTTGTTTACTTTTGCACCCCTTCATTTATAATCTCACCATAGAGGTACATTGCTTTAGAAAAGACAACAATTCAAACCATTTCCCGTTTGACTTATAGAGCTCATCATCGCTTTTTCCACTTGTTTGATTTTGACACATTAAATAAATGTCTTCTCAAACTGTTAGTTTTGTTAACATTTTCAATTGTTAATGAGATACCATACAATTCATTCATGTCTTTAGCTATTGTTTTATTTTGTCCTTTAAATTTACTTTTGTAGCAACTATGTTGTACGTCGTGCAATTCAGATATAGCTTTCTTCCTTTTCAAAAGTCAACCACTATGACCTCACTTTTTAATATTAATAAATAAAACAAACAATAACAATTAAGTAAAACGAGCGTGTGTTTTGAACAAGAACTGTGAGATTATAACTATAACGTCAAACGTTATTTCGTAATTGGTATTAATATTAATTTAGTAAACGTAACAGGATTCCCCATAATATTCAGTGAAATTAAAGCAGGTTTGAGATTTTATTCATGAAATTATCGTCATCAATTTCAAGATAATTCTGTATGTTACAAGCAACAATAAATTCAAGGTTACAAACCTCATCAATTTATGGCACCGTGTAAAACAACCTTTACATTGTTGAAAAAAAAAATGTTTTCATTATTTGTTGAAAAAACGCTACTTCAGAACGTCATGGCATTGAAGTAATGTGGTTTATGTTGCAAAGAGCTTGGACTACAACAACGGCTCTTTGGATATTTGAATGGAAATAATTCTCTAGTTATTTTTGACGAATTGCTGCCGTAAAATTGCTTTATCGTGCGTGTTTTCTGCTACGGCGAATAATAATCCATCTTTAAATTGACAGTTACATCTACCCATAACACACTAGCATTTGTAAGTACTTTTTTTCAGTTTTATGTCATCGCCAGCTCCTGTGCGTTCGCATTGTATACCTTTATATGTTCCAGTTCTAGCTCAAACTTAAATTTCACGTTGTATTTGTCTCCTTAACCCTGACGATTCCATTTATCCCATCAAAACCCAGAAGTAGATATATTCAGTTACAGATAAACGATGTTTTTTTCAAACTGCTACCTTTGTGAACTATTTCAGTTGAAAACAGTAACTTTCCCGACTGACATTCTTCAAGGAACCTATGCTAATAACATACGCATATACATAATTAGTGCGATGACGACTCATCAAAGCGACAAGGTTACAACAAATTCAAGAATACGTCTATTAGAGTACTCTTGACATTGTTGCTTTTCCGCTTTGGAACAATACAATGGAAACTGGATTTCCTCTACGACTGCTACGAATGGAACAGTCGGCGCATTGTGTAACGATTTGTTGGTATAAATTAAGACCGCGTAAACAAATTAAACGCCATTGTTGCGTGGAGAGTTGGAAAGTTCAAGGTATGAACTATTAGAATGCATTCCTTCTCAGATATTAGATTACGAATTATACTTCTTTCCGAAATTTTCATTTATGCATCTAGAAAAAAAAACATTTGCTAAATCAATGAATAATTAATTCATTCAATTGCCTTTAAATATGTTTAAATTAAGTACTCGAATGTTCAAAATCAATTAATTGCAGGAATGTTGTTGACACAGCCTGCAATGATAATTCATTCAATAATCTTTCAAATGTTGTCTGAAGAAATTAACTCATTTAAGTCCAAATTTAAAGTAAATTTAACCAATGTGCCTAGAAAACCACAGATTAATATTTTAATAATCATGTTTGCTGTGCTATTTGTACTAGATACGCAAGGTTACTCAAGTGAAATAGGAGAAGCGCTATCTTTACGATAATTTGTGTAATAAACGTATAGGTATTTTACGAATTTATTACTGTCTAGGCAGAAAACTGCTAAAATAACGTTTAGATCAGAACACTTGTTTAGAAAAGTGAAAACTAGATGTGGGAGAAAGCAAGTTCCACGTAATAACTGCATTAAATTAACTGCAATTTTGGTTAGCCTAATTCTTCTTAACTAGATACTATACCAGTGGCGGCTGATACTAAAGGGCACAAGGGCACGTGCCCACCCAACCACCAAGATAAACACAGAAAGAAATTCGTATGTAATTCACTGCATTATTTTATTTTATTATTTTTGCGTATTTTTATAACGCTGCGCTGGTATCAAAGTTTCCTTTCGCGCCACAGATACTAGCGCATATGCCAACGCTCAAAGATATGTTCCGGGGCCCTATTTCCGATGTACTTATGTCGAATATGAATCGGGCGACTCCGCTTATCTTCGCCATATGCGCTTATACCGTCGCTTTGGGGCACACGTTTTCGTGTCTCCAGTTAAGCTCAACATTGTCATTCTAGCCTTGTTACATGCTTTTACATACAAGCTTATGAAAACCTTGACCTGTGTCAACTAGAAACCTTAATAGAACCTTGTAACAAGCTTATACGCTTGTCAATGACAAGCTTACAGACAAGCTTTTTTGCTTGTCGCGACAACCTTAAATAAAGCTTGTGGAAACCTTAAATTGTTATCTGGGGATTCTTCTTGTAAGGTTACGTATCTAATAGTTTAAAGTGTTGTAGACAGGTTTTCACTATACTATAAATTCTAAAAAGCAAACAACTTGCCCCATAAGCTTCAAATCGATAGGATACGACATCCTGATTTAATCACTTCCGTTTCAAACACCGAGAAAAACATATTATGTAAAAAACGGTCAAAATAACAGAATGAAGTTATCAAAACAATACTCTGCCCTAGTGACATCTATTGCATTTCAACAGAGCTAGTAATGCAGTTCAAATAAAGTAAACTGTAAACCTCCTTTTAAAAAGATCATGCCCCATCGGCATATCGGGGTTAAAATGAGGTCATAGTGTTTTCGGAAGAAATTAGATTTAGAAGATTGGTTGAATGAATGCAAAAAAAGTGAATACAAAAACTTTTGTTGTTCAAAGCTTTTCAGTTTTATCTATATGGTACAGAAAGTCGCGTCAAAAAAAGAAAATAATTATGATGGCTCAGACATTTAATAAGAAAAGAAAATAACATGTTGGTAATAAAGAATCGGCAGAAAAGCAGAGGAAAATTGTATAGGATTTAGAAAAATGTTGTTAAGTGTTGTGTGTTGTGTGTGCAAGTTAAAGAGCTGAGAAGAGTGAAATGCAGAGCCTTCCAAAAAATTGCAAAGCATAGAAGAATTAAACTTCCGATTCGACACCTTAAATGGGTATAAAGTTGAGAAAAGAAGACGGGAACATTTTCTGTATACAGCAATGTCTTTAGAAATATTTTAACACAAAATTAGTTAATATAAGTTTGAAGCACCTATAACCATCCAGTTCTCATTGTTGCGTAGAGTATTTTTTATGTGAATACAATAACATGTTTTATGATTAATGCTTTCGCATTTTAATATTATTAATTACGTAAAGTACATTAAGCAAAGGGTTAGTGGATGGTAGCTAATTAAAACACGTCCACTGAACTTACATTTAACGGAGTAAAACTTAATTGAGTTCAGTTTTTTTTTTTGCTGAAGGCCCATCGTAAAACGCTTTACGACTACGATTCATGTAATTTCCACTGACCGCAGTGTATCTTCTCCCCGGGATTCTCTGATAAGGTGCAGTGATTTTGCGATACCTACCTCTAAATTAGGTAGCGATATGCAAACATTTTATGCGCACACTACGTTATTTAGTGCTTTACATGTGAACACATACGTAATATGTGTACGCACTGTTACAGACGAGATAGAGGAACATTAAATGCACTCCTATTCGAAGTTACTAATTAGTCTTTCTCAGTAATTACTTAAAATTAGTTTTAGCACGCAAAATTCAATGGTTCGTGTTTGTTAATTATCGTTTTGTTAGGTAAATTGGTTTAGGAAATTTAATGTACTTTTCATATTACCAACATAGAATTTTCAATGTAAATGTGATGCAACACATATACGTTATTTGTAGCAGAAAAGGTATGTGTTAGGTCGTCTTCACATTTTCCGTGTTCGTGCCCGTCCGCCGCGCGGTTGTGCTATTCTCTATAGTAAATGTTACATGCACAAGCACTAACAGAAGTGGACTCTATATTATTGATCGATTTATTCAAGATGTGTCAAAAATTATGCTGTATATGAATCAACGGTTTGTTTCTTTAATAACAATTTTTTTTAATTAATTGTTAGGCTTTTTTATATACCCAGATTAATTATATAATATAGCTATCCTCCTTATTATTCAAGACGGGTTAACTTTTCATATTGATTCCAAACTTGTCACCAATATCGCTATTTTGAATGCAAATCCCAAGAAGAATCGATACCTTACATTGTGCCTAGTAGATTGATAGAAGTCTTCTGTATATGTCAATCGCTTACTCAGATGTCAAATATATGCTGTTTCTTCTAACTTTTTAATGCGTATTTGAGCTTGGTAACATGGAAAGTTGAAGCTATTTGTATGGAATGCTTCGTCATCAAGCGTACTTTCAAACGAACACGCACTAATAAACCTGCAGTCAAAATTTCTTAAATTTAATAAACGCTGTTTTGTGGGTTGTTTAGGCTAATTTCACCAAAAATTGATTACTAAATATTGGAATATTGACAACCGAATATCTGTATGCAGCGCATCAATCTCCTCACTGGATGATGTTGTTCATTAGTGCTTGGTGTGCCTTATTGTTAATAGTTAACCAATTGATTGGGCCGTTCTTCTACGAGATATACTAATTAAATACCACACGTTTAGAATTCAACAAGATAAAATACCAAAAAATCTAGATTACTGCCCATTCTAAGCGTGGGTTAAAGCATCAATGGAAGATATCAGACATTCATTTAATTTTACGTAGAATCCGAATATGAAATATAAACTAAGAATTTCCATTACAAAAAAAAAACTTATTTTATGAAATATGTAGCGGAGTTATATTTTTATGGTGTAGTTGTAACTCAATAAAAAAGGAAGATGTACAACAGAGTGGTACATAGATGGTAGAAGAAAATGGTGTTTCAATAAAACCTTGATTATTTAATTCCTGGTTGAAATATTCGGTTCTCATTGTTTAAAGAAACGTTTATCCTAAAAAGCTTCATCGTGTGTTTAATATTTTACTGACTTAAATATTTTATTATTAACTAAGAAATATTTTTCATTGTTTCGTGGGATTATATTTGCTTTATAGTAGCATTTAACAAAAGCTCTATTACTTTAAATTTATTTTGACTTCTTCGCATGCTTTGCAAACAAGAAATAAAAAGATGATGAAGAAATATTGTTCTCGTAGAAACGTCAATCATGTTTAGTAGGTATAATGATTTAAAAATAGTTTATTTTTAACTTGTCGAAATTCTATTTGAAGTTCTGGCCACCACATTGAGCATTTTTAATGCATGCCACAGCGATGATTTCATTGAAGTATCCCAGAGTCATCGTCAGATGTTTCGCAAGTTGTTTATTATTATTATTTTATAATACATTTTTGAAGTCCTGGTTATATATTGTACTCTAACTTCCCAACTGATTCGATTCATAACCTCGTACTTTTTTCAGGTACTTCTGCTCATCGATCCTCTTTAAAGCTAGATCAAAGTAAATACGTTATTTCTATTTATTATTTTCAGCCACTTATTAAAATCTAAAATTATTTTAACAAAATCTGTCGCACATTTAGTTTCTATTTTAAGAATGCTTTCGAATCAAAAGTTTAATACTAAAACATTAGGCATTTGCAAAATGTGTTAGTAACTGAAATGATTAAACGACATGTTGCAGTAAATAAATAATGTGTTTATGAAAATTTCTCTTATAAATAACCTTGTGTTTTTTGTATGTTTTTGTTTGATACAAAACCTCTGAATTACGGAAATATATTACGGAGTCCAAACAATACTACGTTAATAGGCAATTGTTTACAATTACAAAAACAGGAACTAAATAAAAAACAAACAAAAATATTTATATTGTGGTTTATGTGATTCTTACAGCATTGTTTGTACCCAAACTGTCGATTTCTCCAAGATGTGAATACTGACTTAATTAATTAAAGCAATTTGCATTAGTAAAAGTAACAACTGGTCAATAACATTTTGCGTAGAGCAAGTAAATTAAAATCTTTTAAATGCGAATTTATTTTGCTGGATTTTGTTATATCTACTAAAAACACATATGTGGCATATAATTAAATACAGCTCGAAAGCGTCTTCAGTTATAATTTTTGATCTTCCGTAATTGCTGTATATTATTCTAGAGCATTTGACCAATGGAACCAGCTAGATCGTGCCTTATTGTCCATATGTTACCGTTTGTGGCTATAAGCGTGGGTGTCTTTCCCCTGGCCCCTCCTTCGATATATAATTAATATCAGAGATAATTCAATAGAGATAGATAGGCCACTACAATACCAACAGATAAAATTGTATCTTTGCGGCATCTAGCGGATTTGAAGAAACTAAATTTGTACGCGTTAAATTTCAAATTTTTAAATACTTAATAACAATAATAATTCAGGTCTTAACATCTCCCAACAGCTTTTGGCAATTAAAGGGGGCACCGATTTGGCCATGAATTATTATTACGCCTTTGCCCGGAGAGCGACTTAACATTTTCGTCTATAAGCATTTGCCAAGGAGTGAGGGAAACCACGAAAACCTCACTCTGAAAGCAGTCTGTCGGGCTTGAACCGAAGACCCCGCGACTGATAGCCAAGCCATATACCATCAGCCGGGTTAGATTCATGTTTATTCCAATGATGAGATTCCATGCATAATTGTCTGCCAGATTATTTGTAAGTAGGAATGATACGACTTGCTGCTTATGCTGAGCAGGTGCATCAGCTCCGACTTCGGCTCTATACTTGGTACAATAAATCAGGTTCACAGGTCTACAGGTCTACTTCTAAACTATACTGGTTTTTATTACACTAGTACCACAACTGCAGAAGCAAATGTAGCGAAGTGGGAAGATTGATACAGCTGAATATTCCTAATTTAGTCAGGTATTCTCCTAGAACGTGTCTTTTGAAGAGTGTTGTTTTGTAAGTTTAACATTCCACTTTTAGAGTGTGTAATACGCTTCAGGTTAAGAGTTTCTTTTGTTTTCCACCTCTGCTGTTTCTTTCATTTTTTTAACAATGTTTTCAATTCGTTCACCTTCTTTGCTTTTTTTAAATAGTTTTTTTTTCTTGTTTTTACTTTTTTTTAAATCTTTTTTATCTTTTCTTTTTTATTTTCTTAACTTTAACATTTTTCCATTTGTTTATTTTTTACAATTTTTCAAATTTTCACTTTTCTACAAAAGCGATGTATACAGTACGCAAACCACAATATTTTTTATCCCTTTTTCATTTTCTCATTAAAAAAACAATTTTTATCTTTTATACAGTTTTATTTTTTCCATTTTTTTTCTATATTTTCTGATATTTTTACTTAAAAAAAATCTCCAAATCTTTTTTAATATTTTTTGCAGTTTTTCTTTCGCATTTTTTTCTTTTTTTTATTTTCTCCAAACGTTGCACTCCTTTTTAATTTTTTTAATTTATCCATTTGTTTATTTTTTGCAATTTTTCCATTACTTTTAAAAATATTTCACTTTAAGAAAAAAAAGACGAGGTTACAATATACAAACCATACCTAAACGTGTCAAATTCTTAAAACCAAACGAGAGTCGAAACAAACAAACAAACTTTGTAAGAGATCACAGATCACAGAAAACTGAATCTAAGTAGCTATTTTCTATTCTGTGAACTGGTTAAGGTTTAGAACCAATGCAAGTGCGGGTGCACTGGTGCAATAGCTCCGGCTCTGTCACTCTGGCTCCATCTAGACAATCGAGTCGATCGAGTCCTGGCTGCATTCAGTTCTTCGCACTCGCACCCGTACCAGGCGGATTAGCAAACCCGCTCTTTTACGAAAAGCGAACTTGGTGCACCTACTTCGATAAGCGAACCAACTCCGAAAGAACAGGTCCGATCCAGAGCAGCTATCCCTATTTGTAAGCAACCAAAATACGTGCTTATAAATTTACAAAAAAAAAAAAACCGTGCAAGTGCAGCATGCAAATATACAGGGTTTTGCAATACTGCGTCAGGAATTTTATTCATGTGCCAACTTATACTCATCAATCTTATTAAAGGCATCTATTACCAATTCTCACTTAAAAGGCCGTTTCCTTATTTCTGAGCACGGCAGGAGTAATAGAGGCAAACGTGTCGATAATTCTTTGTCACATGCTTTGTTCAGTGGATGAAGTTCCATAGGCTATATTAGCTTGAATTAGCAATCTTCTCAGATATATTATGATTCTATTTATCCTAAAAGAGGCTCTCTAACTTCACCTTCTTAATTAAACCTTTCATCTTTAAGAGCAGTTAATTTATGTAGCTATCAGCTGTGGGGCTCTCTACGCGCTGCACTAGAAACCTTAGTACAGCAGTAATACAGTACGTGAACTAGGCTTTTTCCTTCTCTTGGCAGAATCTGCAAATCAGCATCATCTGTTAAGCACTTGTTGTATAGATGTCTATTTAGTTTACAATGACCAGTCAACAGAAGTACTCTTTTGTTTTTTCAACATCTTTAATTTCATCTTGGACATTGTATATCCATTCATCGTTAACTTTTTAATTTGCGATTTGGTAAGCCACTTCCACAAATGATCTTGACGAATCTCATTTGGCTAGACCGTCTGCCGCCTTATATCTCTTCACGATCATGTGGCTGAGAACCCAGGCCAATGTTAATTTCCCTTGAGTGCCCTGCTTGAAGTGCTGCATCTTCTTACTTCACTGGAGGCACACTGATGAGCGATCTGAGTCTGAAACCTGATGGTATCCTTGTTGAGGGGCCCAAGGAGAGGGGCGATCTGGGCTCTATATATTCCGGCTCCTACCCCACCGTCAGTGAACTGTCTGTATATCAGTTCGAGTCCGATATTATTGAAGTTCGAAGTTCCTTAAAAACCAGTTCCTTTACAGACTTCCACAAAAAAAATCTATATTTCGTTAGTTGTAGTCTAATGAATTCGTCATCTTCTTCCAATCCAGCCATTTTCATACTGATATAATATATACATTTCATGAAATAATAAAATGCAAAACTTATTAAAGGGATTTGTTAAAATTCTTGCTTCAGCCTTTAAGATATTAAACATTTTGACAGAACCTAGGTTGAATGTTATATGCTTGAGCAACCGACGTAAAGTTTTCCTTGATGATAATGAAAATATTTTCTTTACTGTTTCATAACCGTAACTACATTTTTGGAGTAACGCCAGCGCTTGTTGTCACTCTTTTTTCGTCTGCCATGAGGCTTTTTAGGTACATTCTAATATAGCTTAAAAAATCTTGACCAGTACATAGTTAATGTAACCTACCAAAAACATTGGAAGAATTAATGTTACACTTTCTTGAAATGAAATATCTATTAGTTTCTTTAGTGGTCCATCTTACTTAATTTAAACGCATTCTGATGGAAAGTAAGAACAACATATGAAAATCAATTTATACATTCAATAATTTCAGTTTATTACATTATCCCTTGGAGAATGTCGAACATAAGCACCAAATTCAAACGGTACTACCATTTATCAACAAAGAATAATAATCCCGAAAGAGATACGACCCGTCATTTTCAGGGCATAGTTAGTGTAGTATGCGCACGGTTCAGCACACCTACCTTCTAATCTTATTTCGTTAAGGAGATTTGTGCTGCAGCACGACGGTGCAGTCTTCCTTATACGATATTAAAGTAACTGTTTTTCATATATCGCTTCAATTAACATTTATAGCGTACTACGTATTGCAGTTTCGTATAACATTTATTTAATATCATGAAGTCAGAAAAAAGGAAGGTACCGTTCACATACTTGTCACACGTGCATGCATTTTATGTAGTGCATATAATGCCCATTTCATAACAAGTCATAAATCTAACTCTAAACTTTACCTTCGTATAATACGAATACTAACGGCCGTGGATGGTGCCATAAACACTCTTTTCTTGTGTAATGTTGTAATATTATCTTTGCATAAATATTCCAAGCTATGCATGGTAATAGTTTATTATTGCCTTCTATACTTGCATTGGAAAAGTTATGACATTGTGGAGTGCAAAAAATATTTAATGAAGCATGGAAAGCGACATAAAAATTATGTAATTAATTATAAGTAAATATTGTTTCTATTCTATCATGAAAAAAAAACCGTTAAATATTTACAATTAGTAATTAGTGGATGGCTAATTTTTATGAAATGGTAACCTTTGGTTTCATTCTATACACTACTGGTATCAAAATATGTAGGCACGTATTTTTGTTATCAGATTCATAACGAACACCAAATACTTTTTTAAAGGTAGTAATGTGTATATGTCTATGTTCAGTTATGATAATGTATGAAATAATAATGTAAAACCAAGTTCTATCCAATCTCTTTAATTAGAATGTTTTTCACAAACGATTTCGCTTATAAGAGCATCATGTGAATCATAAAATGGAATTTATAATTAGAATACAAATTGAAAATTAAAATTAGAACAAAAACTTTCCGCTAATATACAGTGTATCCGCGGATGGTGTTGACAATAGGTATAATTGACAAAAAAAAAATTGAACTGGAATTTAATATTTGGGAAATAAGTCCTTATTTATCGTTTACTTTCGGATTTTTTTAAATCTAGTAAACGCAGCTCAGTTAAAAATTATGATCACTAATCATGATTAGTTCTTCCGCCTCTCCCCTTTAACTACCATCATTATTATCAATGTACGCCGATCAGTCGAAACATTTTTATAACTCCATAACATATTGGCATGTTGTAACGCAAATGGTATTTTAACTGACACGGAATGACAAATAATAGATTTTATAAAAGTATGCCGATGACTCTGAAATTTTGCATAACCTTGAATTCTGAACGACATGTCTTAGTAACATTTTGGCATACTGCCAACGCAAACAGTGCTTTACCTGAAACACAAACATTATTGGCGCGACTGCAAAAGCGTACTGGTTTTGAAAAAGTCGAAAGCAAACAATAAATGAGTTTCAGATCAAGCAGGGCTTATTTCCCAAATACTATCTGGATTCTGGACTGTTGGTTGGGAAAGGTGGCTAGCCACGCGCACTTAAGCCACCTCCCCGATCAGAAGATCCCGGGATCGCAACCTTATAGCCGCTCTAAACGCCGTCTCCTCCACGAACAGATCCAGGGGAGGGACACATAAGAGGGCTTCCATTGCCGCCGTCGGCGTCGTGCGCATTGCTCTCTGTAATGCTGAGGCATGCAATGCTTTGCATGCATTTGGTCATTCCTGGCTACCACTCTTCTCACCCTTGGCCCCAAACAAGGACACCATAAGTTAGCATGGGCTTAATTATGGCAGTGTACAGCCACAAGGTAATTTTCTGGGAGAAGTCCTGAGTCCTACACAGCACTCGACTATATTGCCAAAAGGCCTTACATGCTTTCTCGACTTTTGGTTTGAAATGTTTGCTCCAGCTCAGTTTTTCGTCAAAAGTAACACTTGACCTCATCCGAGGAACCGCGAGCAGGGGTAAACGGTTGTGGCGGGGAAGTAAATACTAAAGCAAATACTAAATTCTAATTGAATTTTTTTTTGTCTATTACACCTATTGTCAACTCGATCCGTGGACACACTATATGGAAGAGAAATAAATGTCATTCAAACGTTCATAAATATGCAAAGATAAAAATGTAGTTTCTATAGAGAATATTATTATTGAGAAAAAATTTAATTTTTTATAGAGATAAGTATATATAATAATATATAAGATTCAAATATTATAACTGATAATATTTTATTAAAATATCGATAACTATTTTGGAATGTAAAAAATAGTGTTATTTTGTATTCTAGGTGTTCATTAAAAACCTTTTATTCTCAAACTTCCCCAATTTCGTATCTTTCCAGCAATTTTACAACTTTTCTCACTTTTATTCAGTAAATTTTAATTTTTATTACTTTTACTGTTCGTGTCTTACAAACCTTCCCTCAAAATTAGGAAGAGTAGCGGAAGTAAACAGGTTTACACTGTAAAATGTGATTAACGTAAGATAGCTATTTCCAAACAAATAAGATAGAAAATAGCGGCAGATTTCATAATTACCCACCGCACAATTTATTGACATACCTATGTTTTTACGGATGCTAACTAGTTATCAAATCTTATTAAACACATAATAGGTACTACCTTTTACATTAAGCTACTTTAATTTGTATCGTAATGCCCACTGCCCACTGTAACTATTCGCAAGAAATGCGGCCACCACATTCACAAATCCTTATATTTAGGAGCATGTAAAACGGTATGTGTACCTCGAGAATATTTCTCGTATCTCTATAGAAAAAAGACATGCATTTGACAAATATACTAGGTTGTAAATATTGAATTAAATTTTATCTTCGCAATTAAAGTAAATTTCTTTGCCACACATACTATTTTCGGTAATTATTATGTTAGGCAACATATTAATAATTAGAGCAACAATATTGAATGATATGTAAATGATATATACTACTTAAAAGATACAAAAAAAGACATAAAATAAATATACATATATATTTATAACCTCGCATAGGTTAGTTAGGAAAAAAAGCAATAAAACTTTATCTAATTTAATCCAAGCTTTCGATATTTATGTTTAATGTCATCTTCAGAACTAAATGTGAATAAAATTATAAAGTATAAATCTACAAGATTAACAATTATTGTACTAGAATACTTATAAAAAATCAATTTGAGGAAGTTGAATTACACATTGATAAAGTTGAAATTGTAATTTAAAATTGAAAAAAGGGCAAAAAACAATGAAAAAATAAGTCGAAATGGCTAGCATTGAATTTGAAAAAAATATACATTCGGAAAATTCTTGGTTTTGAAAAGTAAATGTAAAAGAACAAAAGTTAGGATGTAAAGTACAGGTTCCAAAATGGGTTATGTTTGACAATCGAACAAGGATTTAAATTATGAACATGATGAATGAAGCAAAATAGAAGAGGTAAAGGAAAAAGAAAACTAATTTAAGGATTTAGTACTACATTATATTAAGGCAAAGTCAGGTAAGTGTGTAACCGGGGCAAGTGTGTAGATTGGCTATATTTATTTTTAAAATTAAAAATAGGATGTCCTCTGTTATATTATAATGTACTAACTTCATCTAGCTTTTTCAATAAAATTCACATCTGCTACGTTGTAATAACTTAGATTATCTTGTAATTTATCATCCTTATTAAAAAAGGCATCAGTATAGATTACACACTGGCCGAACTAAGAATAATTGCATTATATATTATGCGGAAGATAAACGACTTACCCCATTTTGCTGGATAAGTGTGTAGTATTGACACTGTTTAAAATTTCTTTTTTTCTAGTAAACGTTGATAATTATTAAAAAGCCTATCTATTGGAAGGCTTAACTGGGCATAATTAAGGACTTTATGTTCAAAATTTATCAAAATGTCTTATTATGTGAACAGTGTTACATTTTCTTCACACTATACAATTTTTACTACACACTTACCTGACTTTACCTTATATTTATATATTTATTTCGCAAATATACTGAAATTTTTAGAAGTAACATATTACCGGTTGTATGATATGAAATTAATGAAAAGATAGATGCAAAAGAAAAACTAAGTTGAAAGATGGGTTGAATAGAGGTCGCTGTTACAAAATGTATATAGGGTTATAATAACGTTAAATTTTTTTAGAATCCATAGTCTATAGGGTTACGGAAAAATGCACAAATTATTTTATAAAATGTAAAAAAAGCTACCAAAATAATGTATTTCTGCTCTAAACTGTAATAATTAGAAGGAATTTTTCCCAAGAAAAAATTTTCCTCTCACGCAGAATTCGAACCTACATTCTCTCCTTTGCCTTTCTTGGGAAAAAAATCCTTCTAATTATTACAGTTAAAAGCAGAAATACATTAATTTATTAATTTCTTGCTGTAAAAAAACTTGCAATCTATGTAAAAAAAGCTATTGGTAGATAGACTGAAATTTGGCTTGATTAAATGAAGTGAATTTGCAAACTGAGAAAAAATTATTGCAGTATTTAAAAAAAAATACTGAAACTTTTTTTAAATATTTAAATATTAAATCGTTTTTTTAAATATATTTGTAGTAAATACCAATAAAGCAATCTATAATTAGCGTTGATCACTATTTGGCAAAAATCTCTTTATGTGGTACTACTTCTCTAATTAATTGTAGATGGTTCTACCAAATCATCCATTATTCTATCACATTTTATTTTTTCCATATATAGGGTGTTTCAAAAGCACCGGTCCAACTGCTAAGAAGTGATAAAGGAACTTTACTGGCTCTGCAAATGTAATTTAGATATAAATTAAAGCTTTTCTTTAAGCTCAGTTTCGCCTAGCTCCTTTTATTGGGGACAATCAAGCGGACGAGCAGATTGTCCGAGTTTGTAGACTCTCAGAAGAAGAACTCAGCTATGAGGAGTTTATGGGCAAATATGGGAATGGCCGCGAAGTGCGTCACGGTGTGACAACGGAGATTCAGGAGGATTTGTTTTTGGCTCCTGAAGGATGCGCGTTAGCAAATTGTGTTGCCCAAGATTTAAGAATGCGCAAGGGGGTAGCCACCGTCTTCAAGAAGAAATTTGGTGGTGTCCAAGATCTCCGAAGCCAGAACCCTGAGGTGGGCAAGGCTCTACACTTGCCAGGAAAGAAATGGCCCTTATTCTATTTGGTGACCAAAGAAGCCTCAGTTGGCAAGTCAACCTACCGACGATGTGGGACAGCCTGATAAGTTTAAGAGAGCACCTGTTGGAGCTGGGATCATCATAAGATCAAGGTGCCAAAAATAGGTTGTGGATTGAATGGCTTAAACTGGAGAGTCGTAAGGAACATGCTCGAAGAGATTTTCCGATATACTGGTATAGAGTTCCTAGTATGCAGCTACAACGGACGGACGATAGCGTGCTATTTCTTCCGGACTTCGTTGTGTAGGAATGGAGAACAATGTTCGTACCTTCATGGAGGTGATAGTTCCTGTTCCGGCACGGAACAGATCTAAGGAGGGGGCAGTGTGACGAGCGCCAATTTTTAAATTGGCGGTTTCGATAGGCGCTTCTAGATGGGGCTAGCATCGCGGAAGAAAGGCCTACGTACGAGGTTCCAAAGAGGAACGACAGAGGGCGTGAATATTCTTCTGAATCTGGAAGCGCGCCCTAGAACTAACTGGAAAAATCTCGTAATCCTCGCGCCAGATATAAATAACGCGTGGGGATTGATCGGGCAGTCAGTCAGTCAGTGGACACGAGTTGAATTGTGCAGATCAGCGAAAGTGTTCTAGCCTAATGGCTACAATTTTATGTTCATTGACGTGTTATCTTAGCGGGCATTACGCAATATTGTCGGATTGTCTCATTTTAAAATACCAATTCTTTTTTAAATAAAATTTAAAAAAAAAAATTTGCATTTTTGTCGTCCAATAATGAATCTTTAGCGCATCCTAAAGTGTTACAAACATTCAATAGGTCATCGTAATGAAAACATCTTGAGCGTATTCAAATATGATTTTTCTCCTCTAGAGATAAATTGCCCACACAGTGATTTTTTTTTTTTTTGATAAGGGAACTGCTAAAAACTGCTGCTTCAACCGGTTTTTTTTCTTCACTCATTACAGCCAATTAGCTTAAAAAAAAAACTTTTATTTATATTCATAAACCACCAAAATAATAATTAGAGTTGGGCAATTGTCCGGCGGAGCAGATACGTATTGCGACGCGGGCATCAAATAATGTAATATATATAAAGCAGATGAATGGTATTATTGTAATTAAGTATGTACTTATAAAACATGTCATATTAATAGAGTTGTGCAAATTTTCCTTGGGACAAAATCGAACAAAGCGGGCGAGCAAACGGGCCACCTTGCGATGCATTCGCATTTTATATCATTACATATTTAGATAAAATAAGCATTTTTACATTTTATAAGTAAAACAAGCACTATTGTTACTGACTTGCAACTCTACGGGTCATCTGCTTTATTGGAGTATATGAGTTGGAGCGCACGTGCTGAATACGCACCTGCCGCGCCGGAAAATTTGCCCAACTCTAATAATAATGCAATAAATGAGCAAATGCTGAGAAACGGTGTTTACTGTTTAAATAAGTAAAAACATGACGACGATTTCTCGAAGGTTTTCTTTTTACGTGTAAAGAAAAAGACTTTTTTTGACATGAGCGATTTAAGCCATTCCTAATTTTGAGAGAAGGCATAGTTTTGTAGCTATCAGGTGTCAGTAAAAAGTCAACTTCATCTGTTTTTCGTGTTTTCTTATGCCAATTTTTAACCTTCTGCCGGTTTACCTCATGTATATTACAGTACAATTATTGCGCCTTTCAAAGGAGTTTAAGATTGCGCTCACAGTGGACTGCGACGTGAATCTTTAAAACGATCAATTGTGTAAGAATCGATTCAAATGAGACATTACTAAGAAAATTAGAGCAAAAGTTTGCCCACCATTTGTGCATTTATCCGCGTTTACATTTTCTTAATTGAAATAGCTAACGGTTAATTAATATCAAGAGTAGTGGAAAATAGTAGACGAAATATTTTTCCTAATGTTCTTGTCAATAACCATTTTCTGCGTTTCATTTCAATCGTTCCCTATACTATTATTTCTCATGGATATTTTTTTTTTGTTATTTTACATTTAATTCAAGCGTCCACAAAATGGGTCACAATAAAATATAAGTCTGCCAGAAATTAACGCGCCCTTAACCGGAACGAACCTTTCCTTTGTAGCACATAAGTTGCGGTAACAAAGTGTTGCACGTTTCATCTCTTTGTAATATTATTACTGTTACATAAATCAGATAAAAAGAGGTACTGTTGAAATTGATAAAAAAAGGTGTGGTGGAATTCTGACAATGAAATAAGTTAATACTAATGCGAGTAATTCGTATTTTATAATTTTTCCAGTGGTTGTAATATTGTTCAGTGACATGCAAGATTGAACAATATCGGAGAGTTAAATAGGTCCTTTCATTTAATAAGCTCTATTACGGATTTAAGGTAAATTGAGTGGAAAAATGATATCGCTGATTTCGTATAATAGTAGCTTACCACAGTATTTATTATTTTTTTCTAACGGAATCCCATCGCTGCTATGTCTAGACTGACTAACTGTTATTTTGCATTCTTTAGAGACATTTTAGTTTATGAATACCATTATTAGTCATGTTTGCGTGCCATCACACATTTCAAGCACCTTTATAGACCTGTTAAAGGCGTTTGGAAGATTGAAGAGGTAGGATCGATAAGCTCATAAAAGCGGTTTACCTGTCAGGTGAAGATTAAAATTTCGCTAACATTATTACTGTCCTTCTGTTAACCTTTACAGGGTGAATTTTTTAACGTTAAATAATACATACATATATAATATTAGAGCGATAAAGGATTAAAATGTGAATTTCAATATACTATGATATTAATGGTTGCTGAAATATTTTAACGTTTTTCTGAAGCTCGCAACACTGGCTTTTTGTATTTGGTCTCTCATTTCTCTTACCCATTAAATTATCTTAGTGACTCAGTATCCTAGTACCCTGTATTATTCTGTACAGGTCTCTGGCTGGTTGATCGAAGTAATCTTCTGAGTTTATTTTTGGCTTGCCAAAAATTGCCTTCAGAGCCTCGCATTCACACAAAATGTGGTAAGTGCTTTCTATCATCCTATTACGCAGTCTGCAATTGGTATCTCCAGTGTTGATCTCAATTTTCTGCAGGTGTCCTTTCAGTGCGCAGAGACCTGTAAGAAAATCTGCACAGTGAAAAAAGTTTATAGTATTACCCTATTAATTGTGCGCTAGGAATATTACAGTAATTCGCTAAGGAATTTTATATCAAGTTGTAAATTTACATTTTTGTAATTGCAGTGATTAAATGTAAGACTACGCTAACATTACTAATGCTTTTTGTTAAAATTCCAATGTTTGTTCTGTATAATTAATTGCTATACGATTACGTAGATCTTTACATCTGTATTTGAAATGTTTAGTAATGTTTTCAATATTGCATGACGTCATTAGCAACAGGTTAAAAAGGTGCAGGAAGGTCTTCTTGTTGCATCAGAGTAGTGAAATGTGTTTGTACACGATCGTTTTGATATTCATAACTGCCAACTTCTTTAGAAATGTTTAACATCATTGCCGAAGGCAATCTGCTTTCTAGAAAAAACTTCTCCAAAAATATTGCCAAAATCTTCAGAGAAAAAAGTATAAGAAGATAAATGTTAGAAGATTATTGATTGACAATTATATTATAATGAACATAAAGAAAGAACAACATGCTTTGCAGCATACGCATGAAACGACACAGTCATTTTAATGTACAGAGTGTCCGTTTATATTTGGACCTCTACCTAAAGGCTGTATTATTTAAAATAGAAAAACACTTTAAATACAAAAGTTATAGGATTTTTACTCTATTATCTTTTACAATTTTCAAAGTCGATATTATGCCACAAATTGGTAAACAAATGAATACAATTTACATTTTTTTAAATACAACACTCTGTATATTATTAGATAATATGATCTGTTTTCACTAATTTCGAATATATATAGGTTGTTGATTTGAATGAGCCGTTTTTGAATTACTCGAGTTTATATCATTTAAACTATATCAGTGAAAACTCTAGAATGCAATGAAAGCAACATACGTTTTCATGACATCTTGTGTAATATTCAAAATATTTTATATTCTATCACTAAATATAACATATTTAATTATTATTATATATTTAAATATCAACAACCTTATACATATATTAGAAATCAGTGAAAAGCGGTATTTCATATTATCTCATAATATACCCAAAAAATGTTGTATTCATTTGTCTACTAATTTATGAGATAATATTAACTTTGAAAATTTTGAAAGATAATAGAGCAAAAATACTATAATTTTTTTTTCTACCTTAAATAATACAGCCTGTAAGTAGGGTCAAAATATAAAAGGACACCTGTACATACCTGTGGCTGATTATGTCCAGATATTAATTCTCCCCTCTACCTGTACTACTGTAAATATCCTGGTTATAGTATTACAGTTTTAACAATAATATTCATATTGCGAAGTAAATTTACATAATAAATTTTTCCGATTACATTGATGTTTGTAAATTTACAGCTCTACCAAACAAATACAGCAAGACTACATTAAAAACGATGTTACCGCAAGCATACTGCAAAATATTCCTATTAGACTGCAGTAGTTCTTCAGTCTTCTTCTTTGATCATGCATTTTCCTGCATATTTTATCCCAGTGTCCGTTGTGTTCTTCTTTTAAGCAGTGTCTTACCTGCTCTTGTGCTGTGTTTTTGGACACTGGTAGAACAAGTTCTGGGTCTATAAATGAAAACGTTGATCCCTCTCCTTCTCGTAACTAACCGTTTGAATGACACAGATGGAGTACGTAGTGATAGTAATACGTCACAACTAAATGTTACTGTGTACGTAGTAAAAATAAATAAAATAAAATAAGTAACAGATTTGGCCTTTTATATATTCTCTTGCTAGTCCTGGAAATCTCGGCATGCGATGAAAACGGGCCTTGCTCCACGTTGATCGGAATCGGGTAGAAAATTTGCCAGCGTCTAGGCTAGTGGATAATGATCGCTCACTGTTCGATCAAGCAACCAAGATGTCGGTAATTAATGCTAATATGTACGAGCGTACAGTGAGCTTCTTTTCTAATGTCTCCCCCTTACGACCATGTATCTATACTTTTTACCACACGCCCTAAGGCGTACGCTTCGGCTATTTTCATATTCGCAGATGGCAGATATAAATATTATATTATATATTTACCTACGGTATAGCTTACGATCCATAGATATGTATACCCTATAAAATGGATGATGGTGTCCTTTCATTACATATTATTAATAAAAGTAAGTTACAAAGAACGTGCATTGGATTGATGCACCTGAATTGCAGTCAGAATCCTTTATATCATAAAGAGGTAGCCCAACTGAGGTTAGATTTCGTTGATATAAATAAGCAGATATTAGAACAATCTTATATATTATAATTTTTTCTAGTTACCGAAAAGTCAATTATAACGTTTATTAGGGATTTGAAGTATCATAATTAACAATGAAATAAATAACAAAAAATACTAAATAATGGTAAAATTTCAGAATATGTCGTACGTCAATCAATTCAATCAAAACAAATGGAGATGTATGTGGTTGCCTACTCGCCAGTTACCAATGCATTGACAATTTGTTTATAACGTTACATATGAGGAAATTGTATATGTAGTGGGAAAATGAGCCCGGCGTATACAATATAAATAAGAAATAAAAGTATGCAATAAAAACAGACACGATCGAACAATACCAAGGAAAAATTTTAAAGGAATAGAAGCACCTACGGTTTGATGAATTTGCAATAACAGCTAACAACTTAATATATACAAATGTTTCATTGGTAAAATTCCTTTGTCCTCTAAATATCTTATTCAACAATGATAATGGCCCTCTATGCTCTTTTTCTACCTGCGAATCCGAGCTGAGCCGAAGTTCTTCACCTTGCTTTGTGGAAAATAGTGTCGATATGTCGTCGTTGCAAGGGGAGACATTAGATCTGGAGGGCACTGTACATACGTGTTGTTATGATCGTGGTTGAACCCGTTCTTCCATGTGGAAAAAAAAAAACGCTGACACGCTTCTGATTGGATGAGACAAAAGGCTCAAAAAAGAACTTAATAAAAGAAGATAAAAACTAAAACGATTCTAAACAAATTCTAACAGATGACTATTGCATCAAAATCCCAAAAAAAAGTTGCACAGAATGAGTGTGCTAAGCAGTTAGTTCTACAAAAGCCAATAGATCACTACTAATGATTGACATAAAATGAATTAAAAAAAATAATAAAAGGAATGCTATTCCAGTGTTATAAGTTAAGTAAAAGTGATTACACAATATAAGTACCAAACCGCTGCGGTTTTGTACTTATGTTGTCGGCATCAATAATTGTTTTATAGCATAATAAAATTAATTTAAAATATTGGGGAGGGCGGTTTTTATACATTATTTACAAAACACGTTTTCAGTTTATACAAAACATACGAATTTCATTAAACGCATAACGTTCCTTCCTTTTAAGGCAGGCACACATGTAATTAAGTATTGTTATATCAGCGCTTGCTATAAATCATTACCGCTAACCAATTTTATGGTCAAATATTGAAGGAAGATTTATGAACTGTATCAATTAAAAAAAACTAATCATGTATTTATTAACGCGGTAAATAAGAAACACATTCGATTGCAGCACACAGCTTGAGGCACACCTGGCAAGTACAGTTACCCATTTCCATCTATAGAAGGCTCGTAAAAGACCTATACATGCGTCCATACATATACATGGCATACGCATATGCATAGATACTCATAGATAGTAAATGCCTGTAGGTGGCTTAATGGATGTATTTAAGCAAACAATACTTAATTTCGTTTATGGCATTATAATAGACGAAGCACATTCCTATAGTCCGGCTTAAATACGTTATCTCTTAAACGTCAGCGTATATACATCTTATGATAAAATCATTTCCTTATTTTCTCTACCAATAAGTTAACAGATTTAATTGAAATATCAAGGAATGTCTCTCCAGAAATGTAAATTGTAAGTCATGTAACTCATAAACTTAAACCTTAAACTTAACGTTAATTTTGTTGAAACATTGTATGCTAGAATTGGTATAATATATTTCTTTCTTTTCTTTTTCTGATTGTTCGAATGTTTTGAGATAGTAGGGATGGAAATCCAAGAACCAACAATTGCTGCTGCAAAAAGTTGAAAACAGATCCAGAAATACTTAGAAGTAACCCTTATTGAGTTGTTTCAAATAATATTGTGAATCAATAACTACATACCTATACTTCTACTTAAAAAATAAAATTTTGATATATATAAAATGGATTAAAACCCGTTTTTTTTTTTCATTTAGCTGTCAATGTACCTAGTACTATGCTAAAAAAATTATCACCTAGTTGGGTCTGCAGTTTCCCAATGGCCCTTATTAGCTTCTAATAAATCTTACCCATTACGTTAACGTGGTTGAGTACCACTTACTACTTTTACACTGCTCATTAAATGGTCATACAGGACTTTTTTAACTGTTTTAAAGGGGAGTGTTTCTGATCCCCTCACAGGCTTTTGACAGTGTTGACCATGAGATCTTGCTGAGTAAATTAGAAGTAATGGATTTCCGAAAGATAGCGAATAGCTTACTGCGATCACATCCAACAGGCTGCAAACAATGCGTTGAAGTAAACCCAAAGACTAGTTCGACCAAATTGGCTAGACACTGAAAGAGGTGTACCACAGGGTTCATTACTAGGAGCTTTATTTATATTGTATACAAATGACTTACCTGGTGTAGCAAATAATTTTCTAAATGTGTGTGGAGTATCATCTGCAATGATGATTATTTCATAACAAAACAGCAGTGAACTCAAAGATAAAATAGTGAGGGTTATTACAGCGATGAATACCTGATTCAAGAAGAATAATTTATCATTAAACGCGGAAAAAAACAAATTTAATAATTTTTTTTCTCTAAGAAATAACGAAACAATAGCAATTAACTACGACAGCAAACAGTTAACATTTGCAGATAAAGTTAAATTTCTATGAGTGCATCTAGACAGCACCCTAAACTGCAAAGAGCATGTTAATATTCTCACAAAAGTATTATCTGGAATGGTTTATGCACTGAGGACAATAACTTGAGAAATTCACAAAGAAGCATTGACAGCATTAACAGCGCAACGCACTTACGTAGCGTTCATGCTAACCTGCGTCTTCTGGAGCAATTCGATTGTCGTAGAACGAATGTTTAGACTTCAAAAAGTATGTATACGAAGTGTTTTTGGGCTAAAAACAGAGAGACATGTAAAGAAATCTTCAAAATGAATCATTTTCTTACAGTAATCGCGGAATATATATATATATATATATATATATATATATATATATTATATATTATATATATATTTATGAATGTGGTTTAGAAAGAAACATTACAGTGAATTACTTGCCAAATACGAGACAAACCATAATTACAATATTCGCGAGTTGTTGTTGAGAACATATCAAAGAACGTTGACGATGTTTCTTAGAATACGATTCTAGCGTGTTATACAATTGGGCCCTACAGTGGAAAAAAAGTGTGTTTAGTCAACGCAAAAGGCGTTGATTTAGCACACCTTTTGGGTTGTATATACAGGGTCCGGCAAATGTGTGAAAACACCTGATTTTTGGCTAAATTATGGTTTCTATTAAAAACTAACCTTAAGAAAAGTTTTTGTAATATCTTTATTCTAGTCTGTAACATTATTTGATTACCAACAACTATCATATGTTTCGAGATATGACGTCATCGGTAGTTTTTTTTAAATGGATTACTCTGTATCTTTTCACATTTTCGGATAAACATTTTTGCAAGAATTACAATGATATACGATTTGGCGGATGTGCGGCTTAAGTAATAACCAGGGTTGATATTTCGGTCCCCTTGGAATAGCAATACTACGAAAATTTATTGCTCCGAGTGTCCAGGAGCGTCACCACTTTACTCTTAGACTTCGTAGCAGTATTATGCATCCCATACGTATACTGCCATGAACTGCAGTCTCATTAGGTTAGCGTAAACATGCCTGTAATATCGATGTAATGAAAATAAAAATAAATATAAAATTAAGCGTTTGTCACAAACAAGTTATATTACATTTTCTTTGTTCTCCAGAGACAAAACCGTATGAAACGCAGTGTAGTATATATCCATAAATCATTAAACAATATTATAATTCGAAGCTATTAGGTACGTTCTTAAATTTTCAAACAGAAATTTTCGCAAATTATCGTGCAGTAATGCTTTGTATTGCTAGAAACTTCTCTAAAAGAAAACCAAAAATAGAATTTCGACCTTCAAAATATAAAATAAAAAACGGAATCTCTAGTAAAAACTTGAAATACATAAAGGAAACTTAGGAATTATTAAATGAAAACGAAATCCAATTCTTCTGTATGCACATGCATTTGCATTGATAGTCGCTTGTCGTGTGGCATCGCTAAGTTGGTGGGGACGCGAGAGACTGTGGAGGGACACTCTGAGCAATAAAATTTCGTACGGCAGATGATCGAACGGGACTGAAATTACAAGCCTGGTAATAACTTAGTCGTTTTTTGCTGATAAATGGTGAATGTAGATCTTTGTGAAGTTACATATTGAATAATAATCGCTCTCTAAGTACATTAGTAGTAGTGTGAGAATCTTTTAATTCACGTTGTTTTTCTTAAAAATAGATGAATTGATATTAGAGGTTCACACCATACTACTCCACAATCTCAAATATGAAAATTAAGAATGCTACCATCAAGACTTTAGTGGGCGTAACTATATATGGAATATTACAGTTGTTATTTTAATACGTACATATGTGAGGAACAATCCAGAACGAAAAAAGTTCTCGAAAACTTTGCCCGAGCTTCCACAGTTTCTGAGCTCTTTACCTCGCATTTATAAAAAATGCCGATATTATTCACAATATCCGACTCATATGACTTTAGTAATTAACAGAAATTCTATAAATGTCACCTAACTAAAGATTTAACTTTGTGAAATTTATTTTGAAGTTCATTTTTGGTTTTCTTGCACTTTCTGCAGTAGTATTCCTTGATTTTTAAATGTTGCTAATTTTGAGTCTCTTTAGCTACTATTACAAATCCGTGTAGTGAACCGACATTAAGATTTTGCGTACAGATTAACTACGCTGTTGCTATAATTAATATATCTAGTTGTGAATAATTATTTACTGTATAATGTGTTTTTTTTGAAACATAATGTGTAGTTTTGTTGTAATATTTGTTGACATAACCTAGCTATAAAAGGAGCATCAATTGCATATTGCTTGCCGCAAATGCAATAGTGAATTTTCAGTAGAATTTTGCGTACAGTTAAGGTGGACTGTTGGATCAAGGAATAAAGGGTCCTTGATTTGATAGGTTTTGATCTCACTAATTTATTTTGTTCTGTATGTGACGTTTGCGAATTCTTCGCCGGTAAACAATGTTTTTCCGGCAAATGCACCAAATCAACTTTTTATAACCGTGTTTGAGCGAAATAGAAGAAGCGCCATCTTTATAACAATGGCTGTATCACATATACCTATCAAACGTAACTATATGGGTAGAAAACAAGTAAGAAAATATGTGGTAATACATATTTTTTATTGTTTTTTTTATTAAAGTGATGATGCATAAAGTGAAATGGAAACAATATAATTCGTAGAGAAGTTAATATAAATATTATAAGTACAGAAACTGCGTTTTCTAGGTCGATCAAGTCAAATCATTTTATTTTATGGACATAGTGAAATTGCAAATCAACGATATAAACTATATATCAATAGTTCACAAATACATATAAAAATTCACGATTAACGCTTTTTTCCTGGAGTTTATTTGAATATTTACCGATGAGGTTATATTTATCTATCATATATGCACACAACATTGTCCGGATTGATAATTACACAGAATATGAGAGTGAATGAGGATATTCGTGATCTTTTTAAAGTTTAGTTTTGTGATTAATATAATTGCTGTGTACAATTTCTTATCCCCTTATATGCGTAACAAGATATTTTGGTCTAGAATTAAAAATAAAAAATTTAGTTTTGTGATATAAAAGGCGTGAGCAAGCTACATAAGATATCAACACAGCCTACTTCTAAAAAAGCCGCTATCAAACGCACCAAACAAATAAGCAAAGGGCATGCGCTAGCAAAAGCTATTCTTATGAACCGTTCAAGGAGTTCCAGCGCCGTGCACAGCGCTAGCGGATATCGCTTCCAGCGCCGTAACTCCCTGAACGCAGCCATTAGCTCTTTTGCTTCGGAAACAACAATTCGTAAATTTTGAGGTATAGCCAAGATCTTGGCAGACCTACGTTAGTGGAAATCAGAATATTGCAATTATAGTTAATTAATTATTAATTCGATTCGTGAACTAGTGTTAGAGTACTATAAAGTTCTCGTTTAAACTTTTTCCCATTCCATCATATGCAATTTATTATATTTACTAGTTGTAAAATATTGTAAAACATTTCACAATATTTTCTAGAAGATTGTGCTACAATATTTTCTAACAATTTTATTGTTTTTTTTTTTTGTAACTGTGTTGTAAAAAACTGCAGCGACGTTGTTTAAAAATTTCGCACAATAATAAAAATTCTTACTGCAATTTCGTTCAACAGTCAAGTCTAAATATTATTATGCGGATTTTCTCGGTATGCTTTAAGCCATAGGTACTCCTTCTCCTCCGCTCCTTTAATTTAAATTTTGTGTATTTTTCGTCTAATTGCACTCTAAAGTTCAGTATGCTTCTAAGAGTTGCACATGTTATTCTGAAGAGCTACTCTTAATTAGACACCTTAAGTACTAAATTTAGCATATAACATTCTATTTAAGGCATTATTGAATGACATGCAGCATGCGCTCTAAAAATTATTTTTCTAGTAATTTACACAACATTGGTAATAGTAAAATGGGTCTAGGTGATCTTGCTTTATTTTTAAATTTCTCTCACTTTGAAATCATTATTACCCCTGCAATATTTCATAAGATTTTACAAGTGCTGAATTTGAGAAAAATGGCAAATCTTTGCTGATTGATATTTATTTCCTTTTTTTGTTATGTACATACCTATGGTATTTTGCAATTGTATAGTCAATTTCAACAGGACATACTAATACAGCCTATATTTCATTTTGTTACTGCATATATGTATCATGATAACGTACTGCTGTGAACTGATGGTCCAAGTATAAAAAATAAAGAGAAATAAAAAATGACAAAATAAATTTAGCTAGCTCAGCAAAAATGAAGTTAAAAGGGCGCCAGAGATTTATAATCTCAAGGTAGCTTCTGAAGAAGCTAAAGTGGGTGATTGTAAAATGACTTTCTTCAAAACTCCCAATAATTGAAATGGCAGATTCAAAAATAAAAGAACTAGTGATTTTAAAATGATATTTACAATCATTAAGTTTATTTTTAAAAAAAAAGAAAAAAAAACATTTGATACAAATTTGCAGGATAAAAACCTTGAATATAGGATTCTGGCATAAAACAAACCTGCATAAGAATTTAATATGACAAAGGACGATTTAAAATCCTTTAACAAACAAAATGGAAGATTCGTTCTAGAAGGAATTTCATAAAAAAAAATCATCCACGCGGTCATGAAATCCAAACTATAATTTACACGTGGAGAAATAGATACAATTTACACTGAAATTTAAAATTTAATAGCTCAAAGCTTCACTTCACCTTCCCCGAGGTGATTAACAAAAATACAAAACAATTAATAAGAAAACGGATAATTTTAACACACTTTCGCGGAATCCTCTAGAAGTTTTTACAATAATTACTGATCTAACAACA